>JABUQX010019773.1:37500-47500 GCA_015478945.1 Trachelipus rathkii
TATAATATATATTATATATATATAATACACGTAAAGTTTTAAATAAATTTTAAATGTCTCACTCTATTTTATCATATGGATGAATGCTAAGCAGATGGTAAAGGTAACATATAAACACTTTTATACTCTAAATTCAGGCATACCACAATCTCCGCTATTCGATTGAGCACGAACAGTCCACCTTTTTATTTGATTAAAAATGACTTAATTTAAATAGTTGAGTTATTGCTTACACTTATTAATTCATTTTTACATAATCTTTATATTTATTATGTAATATTCTTCATTCAGTTGAACCAATTTTCGCTAAATATAAGAGAATTTTATCGTAACGTTAATGACAAATTTGTAAAAATCGACGTTTCTTTAATGTAACACGTGCTAGCCGCGAGTAAAGCAACCGAACATAGGGACACCTCAGATATATTATAGTATCTTATAATATAATATTATATATATATATATTTAATATATTATAATATATATATAATATATATATATATATATATAATTATATAATATATAAATATATTGTATTATATATATATATATATATATAATATATATATATATATAATATATATCTATATATATGATATAATATATATAGTATATATATATATATAGATATATATATATTATATATATATATATATATATAGTATATATATATATATATATTATAATTATTATATATATATATAATAATAAATATTAATATATATATTATATATATATTATATATAAATATATAATATATATATATATATACTTGTTAATATTTATATATATATATATATTCGTATATATTATATATATATATATATATATATTACTACTATATATATATAAATATATATATTATATATATATATATATATCTATATATAATATATATTATATATATATATATAATATATATATATATAACTATACTATATATATATATATATATTATTTGTGTGTATGTTTGTATGTATGTATGCATATTTCTTAATTTTTACTTATTTATTTCAGCATTTTTCCCAATTTAAATAAATACTCCTTAAATTTCAACTTTTTATTTTCATTTTAAACCCAATTAATGCGAATTTTTTTGCGAAAAATTTATGTCAATATTTATTTTTCAATGTTTCAACTGCTGTCTTTATTATTATTATTATTATTATTATTTTTATTATTATTATTATTATTATTATTATTATTATTATTATTATTATTATTATTATTATTATTATTATTGTTTATTATTATTATTATTATTATTATTATTATTATTATTATTATTATTATTATTATTATTATTATTATTATTATTATTATTATTATTATTATTATTATTATTATTATTATTATTACCGTTTCTAAATTTCCTCATACCCTGTGATCATTTTTCTACTCAATTTATGTAAATATTTCTTAATTTTTACATATTGATTTTATACCTTCTTTTGTAAACAATATTTTCTATTCTTTATTTTACATTTTTTTTATCAACCTTATTTTTTATGATATTTCTTAATATTCATTGTTCCTTGTTTTAAGTTTTATGAACATTTTTTAATATTCGTTGCTCCTTATTTTACGTTTTATGAACATTTCTTAATATTCATTTTTCCTTATTTCATGTTTTATGAACATTTCTTTATATTCACTGCTCCTTATTTTACGTTTTATGAACATTTCTTAATATTCTTTGCTCCTTATTTCATGTTTTATTAAAATGTTTTAATATCTATTGCTCCTTATATTACGTTTTATCAACGTTTCTCAATATTTTTCTTTATTCAATCTTACTTTTCTATTCAACTTACGTAAATATTTCAAAATATTATATTTCCGATTAAACTTTTTTCTACCCAATTTACGTGAATATATTTATTAAGGTTTATTCCAATATTTTATATTTTTTTCTCCCACAATTTGAATCAATATTTTTTTTATATTCATGCCTTTATTTAATCTTCCTTTCGTACCGAATTTACGTAAATATTGAAAAAAAATTCTTTCTCAAAATATAACCCATTTTCTACCCAATTTACGTGAATTTAATTTCACATCTTTTTATCCTTTCTTTTTTATATTAATTTATTTGAGATGTGAGCTTTCGAAAATAGGATGTAAAATCCTTAACTTCTGTTTTTCCACTTTTTCTTCACTTTACAAAATCCCTTTCTTGATATATGAATAATTCTCATTCTCTGACAACTGAATGATAGATTTATCTTTATGCAAATATTATCACTAGTTTCACTTCTCCATATTTTATATACTTTCCCTTTCGTTTATATCTTTGTTTTAAAGCAGGTTTTCATCTTTACCTTTTTCATATATATTTTATTATCTTTAATGTTTTCTTTAACAATTTTAATATTTATATATTTATATTTCTTTAATTTAATTTTTGTTGATATTTTGCTTTTTGCTTTCCACATTTTTCTTCTGGGATATTTTCTTCTCTATCATTAGCTCTCACCTATTTATTAGTCGTACTTTAATACATAGTTTTATTTATTTTAAATATAATTTGTATCTAAGATTCTTATATATATATATATATATATATATATATATATATATATATATATAATATATATATATATATATATATAATAACCTTAATAACTTATATATATATATATAAATAACAACAATATATATATGCTGTATATATATATATACTATATATATAACAACATATATATATATATATATATATATATATAACTATATATATATATATATAACTAATATATATATATATATATATATATATACTTCTTCTTTCTTTACTAATAATATATATGTATGTATATATATTTATATATATATAACTATAAAAATATATATAACAATAATAATAATAACAACCAACATATATATATATATGTAATATAATAATAATATAATAATAATAATATATTATATATAACATAACTAATATATATATATATATGTACTGTAACAACAACCTTATATACATATGTATGCAGCGACGGCTCAGTGGCATAGCTGCTCGAGATGAAACAAATATAACATATATCTCTCTCTTTTAGCCTTGTAGTAATATGAAGTATGTATGTAATAATATATGCTTAACAACCAGCAATAACATAACATATAACAACATGTATATATATATAGTAATATCAGCAGCCAGCCAATAATAGCCATGTTTGCTTAACAACCAGCAACAATAACCAGCCATTAGTAACCTCTTAACAATAATACTATGTATGGCAGCAGCAACTAATATACTCTCTTCTATATATATATATATATATATATATTTTAACCCAAAAATTTTCACATTCCTTAGATACTTGAGTTCTTGTTATTATAGAAGTTTTCTCTAATATAAAATTGATTCAATGGGTAACTGTTATTGTTTTTCTTTCATTTTTCTTTTATTATTATTTTAAATTCAGGTTTAGAATTTAAATATTAAGTATTTTTCTCCATAATGTGCATTAAAAACAAATAAATATATATAAATTTTTTTTTTTTGAAAACGATCGTTTTCTTAGATTCCTGGGTAGGAAAAAAAACAACTTTTAAAAAATTCTCTTAAAATTTTAACTCGGCTATTTCGGAGAAGCCCGAGCTCTCACCTTTTATAATTGATTGAAAAACGCATTTTTCAATGGCGATGATTTCTACACTTTTTTTAAAATTTTATATAATCTTTTATATGTATTATGTAATATATTCTTTTATATGTCCAACTTTCGCAAAAAAAAAAAAAAAGATATCGTAACTTTATAAAATTTGAAGATCACTCGTTTCTATAATGATAACTCGTGGTATGCCCGAGCAGCCCAGGTGTAGGAGTCGCCTCTGATTATATATATATATATTATATATATATATATATATATAATAATAATATATATGTAATATATATAATAACAATAACAATATATATATATATAGTATATCTTCTTTAATATATATAAAGGAGCAACTATAATAATATATAATAACATATAATATATATATGTATGTAATATATATGTATATGGTATATGCGTATGTATGCATACAGCAACAATAATATGTGTAATAACAATAATAATAACATAACATTTCAACAACAACTTAATATATACTATATATGCATGTAGCAATAATAATATATATGTAACTATATTGTAACAACTGTAATAATATATCAACAATATGTGTATAACAACAGCAACTATATGCGTATAACATATGTATGTATATCCCAGTTTCTATATATATATATATATATATATATATATATATATATACAATATATTTATATATATATATATATTATAATATATATATATCTATCTATATATATATATATATATATATATATATATATATATATATACTAAATATATATAATATATATATATATATATAAATAACAACAACAACAACAACCTTATATATATATATATATACCGGAATATATATATAACATAACATATATACGCATATATATATATATATATATATATATATATATATAACATATATATATATGCCATATATATATATATAATATATATATATATATATATATACATATATTGAGAATACGTACAAATAAATAAATAAAGCATTTTGCAAATACATAATTATATAAGTAAATATATATATATATATATATATATATATATATATATATATATATATATATATATATATATATATATATATATATACTATATATACTATATATACTGCTACTATATATATATATATATATATATTTATATATATATATATAACATATGCTTATATACTTTAACTATATACAACAACTTATAACATAATAATATAGCAACAACTAATATATATATATATATATATATATATATATATATATATAATATATATATATATAGCTGAGGAAATGATTTCCCAAAAATTATATAACACAAACAAGATGACATATATGAAATTATAATAAATAATATTTTCAAATCCATTGTTTTAAATATGAAATTTAAAAAATAAACTTTAACTAATAATATTAATATAAAAATCCATGTATGAAATTAAAGTTTCATTGAATTTCCTAACCCATTCCTAATCGCGATTCAATGAAAAAATAAATAAGCAAGAAAAATTGCAAATTGTCTGTATTGAGTGTTTAGTTGCAACTTGAGAGTTGAAGATGAATACCTTTTATTTCACAGAGATATTTATCACTTATTCCTAGGAGACCATTGTATTTATCATCCATTTCTAGAAACACACACACACACACACACACACACACAGACACACACAATATATATATATAACTCTTATAACAACAATAATATATATATATATATATAACATATATATATGTATATATATACCATATATATCATCCAAGCAGTCAAGAACAAGAGGATGATAAAGCCTCTGTTTTCTGACACACTCACCATACTCATAATCAAGGGCATTTATAGAAGTGAAGCTTTATATATGATGTTAAAATTAAATAATAAAGTACAGATGATGGAAATATGAAACTATGATTTTACAAATAAAATGTGGAATAATTTTTCTTTTCTAATGTTCATATTAATAAATTCAAATTTATATTCGGCTTATATCTCAGAGCAGACAACGTGGTATCAATTTCGCTAGATCAATTGCTAGAGTTATACCTTTAGAGGGTTGCCAGTGAAATGGTTCAGCCATGAAATTGCTCTGCTTGAAAGTATGGAGCTTGCGAAGTGATCAAACAGTAAATAAATATAATTAGAATTATTTAAAAAAGAAAGAAAAAGAGAGAAAAGCAAATTTCAAAGTTCTTTCTGCTAATATTTATTCATTTCTCATTTCATGTTTTTATAAAATAAACGAATAATTATATGATTACTTTTATGCCTGTTCTGTTCAGGATTACCATGCCATGATCAAATTTCACAGAATTTATACTTCCAATATATGTTGGAAATTTTTACTTACATACAGTTCATAATACACCTCGTAAAAAATAAGATCTATCTCGAAAAATACCTCCTTGTTACTGAAAGTGAACTTCACGCCAGAATTAAAAAAGTAGAAAAAACTAAAAATGGAAGAAGGGTTGTTTGGCTCTGCTCTTAGATCTAATACTTGACAATACTTGGCAGATGTATCTGTAATAGTGTAATGCTGCGCATTCTAAAGGGATAACTCTGCCATAAGCAAATCTTTGTGCTAATAAAAATATTGATGACTTGATAACGTGGGGAGTGATCAAATTTTATAATTATATATATATATACTTACCATATATATATCAATATATTACTTATACTTTTAATATATATACATGTATACATATATATATATATATTACTATATATACTACTATACATACTATATATATATATATATATATATATATATATATATATATACTTAAACTATATATATATATATATAACTTAATAATATATATATATATATATATATATATATATACCGTTCAAATGTATGATGGAAGCAGTAAGTATATATATATATATCTACTAAGTTTCTTTCTCAATAACAACAACAACAACAACTGCTTAATCACGAGCCCAGCCTAGAGCCCTCTAGATGCCTAGGTATATATATATATATATATATATATATATATATATATATTCTTTATATACTCTTTGTTACTATTATATATATAACATAACCTTAACATATATAATAACATATATATATATATATAATATATATATATATATATATATATATATATAAATAACTGCTATATATATAACACATATATATATATATATATATACACATATATATATATATATATATGAAAAGCGATAAAACAAAAAACAAAAAAGATGAGAACATGGCTAAGGAGAAGGACACCCGAGACGAGAGAGGAGTATGTTATCGCAAGAAATGAAGCAAAAACAATAAAAAGAAGAGCGGAGAGAGAGAGTTGGAGGGAGCTGGGGGAGAGTTTGGAGGAAGATCAAAGAGGAAATAAACATATGTTGTATGGCCTAGTAAGATCATACAGGAAAGATAAAAAGAAGTTAAATAACATAAAAAATGCGGAGGGAGAGGTGATGGTGAAGGCGGAGGAAATAAATGAGAGATGGACTGGATATTTTGAGTCTTTGTTGAACGTGGAGAGGGAGGATGGAGTGATAGAGGAGGAGGAGGATGGTTTGCGGATGGAGGAGAATGAGGGGGATGAGGAGTTTACGGAGCAAGAGTTCGAGGAGGCTGTTGCTAGGATGAAAAATGGGAAAACGCCTGGTGAGGATGGTTTGAGTATAGAGCTGGTGAAGGAGGCGGGGGCTCAAACAAAGAAGTATATCCTAAAGTTACTGAATAGGTTCTGGAGGAGTGGTAGAGTGCCGGAAGAGTGGGGGAGAGCAATAATCGTGCCAATATATAAGGGTAAAGGAGATTCTGGTAAATGTGAAAATTACAGGGGCATATCCCTGATAAACCACATAGTAAAGGTATATGAAAGAATGTTGGAGAGAAGACTGAGAGGGAAAGTAGAGGCAAAGTTGGGAGAGGAGCAGCACGGGTACAGGAAGAATAGGGTAACAACGGATCTGGTCCTTAGTTTAAGACAGATTGCAGAGAAGACATGGGAATTCAATGTTGGGGTGAGTGTGGCCTTCGTGGATTTGCAAAAGGCCTTTGATTCAGTGCCTAGAGATAGGTTGTGGAGATGTCTAGAAGAAGAATATGGAGTTACGGGGAGAATGCTCAATGCAATTAAGAGCTTGTACGAGGTGTGTAAGTGCAAGGTGAGGACTGGACATGAAAATGATAAGTGGTTTCAAGTGAGAACAGGGGTGAAGCAGGGGAGTGTGTTATCGCCCCTGTTGTTCATTGCATATTTGGATAAGGTTATAAATAATTTTAAAGCGGGATGGAATAAAAATGATGAATGGGGTATTTTGGCATACGCCGACGATATAGCTTTCTGGAGCGTGAAGGAGGAAGACATGGCAGAGGGACTGGAAAGGTGGAATATGTGTTTCGAAGAGGGAGGCCTGAAAATGAATAAGGAGAAGACGGTGTTTATAAGAATAAATAGAGAGAGAGATAGAGAAGGTTTAAATATCCAGATAGATGGCAGCAACATAAAAGAGGTAGAAAGTTTTAAGTATTTAGGAAGTGTGTTCGGAAACAGGGGAGGAGTTGGGGAAGATATCGCCGAAAGGATAGGAAAATACGGAAGAAGCGTGAGCGTTTTCTATCCTTTGCTGAAGAATCAGAATGTGCCCCTGCAGGTGAAAAAAATCATTTTTGAGAGTGTTTTGACTCCCATATTGATGTATGGTGCGGAGAGTTGGACGACCAACGTATCCACAAGAAGCAGAATACAAGCAGCGGAGATGAGGCCTTTGAGGGTAATGCTGGGAAAGACCAGAAGAGATAGAGTGAGAAATGAACATATACGAGAGAGAGCAGGGGTATGTGAGATGAGAAATAAGATAGAAAAGGCACAACTGAGGTGGCTGGGACATCTAGAGAGGATGGGGGAGGAGAGAGTGGCGAAAAGGTCTTGGGAGTGGAGGCCGGGAGGCAGGAGACCGAGGGGAAGGCCGAGAAGAAGGTGGAGAGACGAAGTGGAGGACGTGATTGAGAATCACTGAATGAAAAGCGTTGAAGAGAGAAGAAGTGGATGCTTGGAAGATCGTTATAGATGGAGGATGAGACTACACACACTGACATGCAGTAAAAATCTCTTCCCTGGGAGTTGGAGGAGAGGAGACACTTGCATGTGCCTTAGCCAGCATATATATATATATGCATATATGTATATAGTGTAACCAGCATAGCAATAGCAACAACAATATAACATAATAACTTCTGTAACATAAATAAATACTTATAACCGCACCAACAGCAACCTTATAGCAGCCTTATAATATATGTATAACAGCAGCAACAACCATAGTATGTAGCCAACTTAACTATATATATATATATATCACCTACTCTCTCTCATATATACTATATGCTAGCAACATATATATATATATATATATATATATATATATATATATATATATTATATATAAATATATATATATATATATATATATATATATATATATATATATATATATACTATATATATATATATATATATATATATATATATATATATATATATATATATATACTATCTGTATCTAATTCTACAGAAACACTTTGTGCGTGTCATATATATATATATATATATATATATATATATATATTATAATAATAACCAATATATATATATATATATATATATATATATTTATATATATATATATATAACACACATGTATATATCTATATATATATATATATATATTTATATATATATATATATATATATAAATATATATATATATAAATATATATATATTTATAACTCTATATTTATATATATATATAAATATAAATAAATATATATATATATATACATATATATATCTATATATATATATATAATATATATATATATACAACTAATATATAACAACTGTAGGTAAGTGCTCAATATAAATATATATATATATATATATATATATATATATATCTATATATATATATATATATATATCTCTCTCTCTTATATATATATAATTTATATAGTATAAAGACACATCATATATCTCTCTAAAAAAAAAACCTTATATTTATTAAAGCCATGACGCCTACTCTTCTTTATCTTATATATATATATATATATATTTATATATATATATATACCATATATATATAATATATATGCTTGCATATGCATTTGTATGCTCACTCTCTATACTTTTTATATATACTATACTATATATATATATATATACTATATACCTACTATATATTTATATATACTATATATACTCTATCTCTATATATAAGTCAATAACTGGTATGTGATGGATGGATTAATCAGATATGGGCGACCTGTGATCATTGGAGTTTTCTGTAATATTTAATTACAGTTCACGGCATCAATTGGTGCACTAATCTCAATACATATCACTAAAAACGTAATAGCACGATA
>JABUQX010019773.1:60000-77616 GCA_015478945.1 Trachelipus rathkii
TTTGCTAATTCTGTAGTGCCAGTTGACAATGAAGTTATTTGAGTTATATTAATTTGAGTGACAAACCGCTTTTATTTAAGAAGAATGATAAATATATATGGGAAGTGTCATCAGCTATTTTTTGAACTTATTGCAAATACGAGAGATGTTTAGATAAATGGCAACTGCACACGAAAAAAGCAATATGGTCTCACTTGTATAGTAAACTCCTTGCTCAGAAAATTTCATCAGATAAGCAAGTTGAAAAATGCATAAGAGAGAATTGTAAGAGAAAACCTAAGTAAAGAAGAAGTCAGATTGTTCTATTTTGTACAGAACCCTGAGCATCTTAGAAGAACTTCTGGATTTGTTAATGAATACAAGGACGTTATTGCTCAGGATGATGATTCCAGGTTCCTGTGTGTCCTATAAGAAGTTGAAATAGAACTTACTTCCAGATCCCAAAGATATATTTTTATGAAACATTGCGTCCTTCCACCTTCGCTACCAAGACATTGAGGTAATTTTACAGATCAGCTTTAAGGAAAGGATATATTAAGCTTTGCTCTCGCCACATAGTTCATCCTCTACGTGGTGTCGCCAAAGAACTCTAACAACAAGAGTCGTATAGAGCTATCAGTACTTGACTCTTTCAGCGTCCCAGATTATATCCCTCTGCCCTCAATAGACGAAAATATTTTCGTTCCCTAGGCGGCAGCAGCCTAGTTTTTTACTTAGCTGTGACTTTATGACGCGTACCATTTTTCCCTCGAAGTCGAGGATAGCGAATACACATAAAATTAATGGCTTTCGTTAACAAGGAAAGGCATGATTCTGGCCCAACCAGATTATTATTTTGGCACCGCAATGCCCCAAGTACCTATGCTAGGAAAATGCAAGTCGCGTTGAACCATTTATTAGGACCTATTGCCCAAGTGTATTTAGATGATGTCTTAATCATGGGTAAAAAAGGCAGAACATTTTGAAAAACCTTTAAAGAAAGCTTTTACTGCCTTTACGAGAAAACTAAATTAAGAGTTAAATTGACTACATGTCACTTTTTACAAACTTCAGTTTTGTATTTAGGATTTAAAATAGGAAGAGACGGAATTTCACCAGATCCAGCGAAGATAGAATCGATGAAGAGTTTCCGTCTCCAGCAAGTGTAAGGAAACCTCCATCTTATTAGGGAATTTTCATCTGTATTTCCGTTTTTTAATTACGTGACTTGTGCCTAATTTGCGAAACCATTAGATAATACTTAATAAAAAGAATGTTCTAAGTTTGAATGGAAGGAAGAACACCCAAAAGCATTTTGACCTCTTAAATGAGAAGCTTTGGTGCAACTCTCAGTTACTTTCCCAGATGTATTCCAAGCCATTTGTTTATAGGTACAAGACGCCTGCGACTATGGAATCGGGGAGTTCTTTACCAAATGTCAGACGATGGCAAAGAAAGCCATTGGTCGCTTGTGTTGTTCAAGAGTGTTAAGATAGCAGTGAATTAAACTATACATTATTGAAATAGAGAATGTTTAATCTGTTGTCTTCTCACTACAGGAAGTTAAAAATACTTGTGTTTGTTATCCCTAGTAACTATAGACTTAACTGATAATGCATCCTCTTGCTTTATATTTTCGCAACCAATAACAACTAGCGGGACGCTCTAGCCCGCTGGAATTTTGTTTGTGGAACAGTCTTTGTCACAACTATATAAAGAGTAAGACGGGAAAAACAAACATACCGCCTGATGATTTGAGTTAGACACTCCAGCGAAAGCTCCCAAACGTTTATTCTTTAAAGGAGAAATAGAAACCGATTGCTACCTCAGAAAAGAGTTTCATTTCTTACGAATAGAAACTTTCAATAGGGAACAAGGAAAACTTGCCCTGATTCAAAGAATTTAGTTAAGTGGGCTAAGTGAAAACCCTAAACACTAATCCACATATTTTACCATAAGAAGTGTTGTATCTATGCAACCAGAAAAGAACCTTATGTAATACAGGTCCCAGATAGCAAGATCTACTCAGTAATTGATCATTGCCATTCTTCACTAGGAAGTGGGCATGGAGGACAACAGAGGACTGAAAAACGAGTTAGAGAGAGATACGTTTTTCCTCATCTAAGTAAGTTGGTAAAAGAGTACTGTTCCCAGTGCGTGTCTTGTGCTAAATTTAAAGGTTCTAGGCCTCCAAAAGCAAAAATAAACAGATGGCCTCTTCCTTATACTCCGTTTTCCAGGGTACACGTGGATAGTATAGGAAAACTTCCCACATGTTCAATTTCAGGTGCCAAACACATTCTCGTATTCAGAGATGTTTTGACACGATATTGCGAATTAGTCGCTTGTAAATCAAGAACAAGCCAAGAATTTGCTCGAGCTTTACAAGAAAGAGTTATATGTCGGCATTCTAGTCCAGAAATACTAGCTTCAGATAATGCCCCAGAGTTCACATCAGCTGCGTTCAAAGAGCT
The DNA here is from genome assembly GCA_015478945.1 of Trachelipus rathkii. NCBI lineage: Eukaryota > Metazoa > Arthropoda > Malacostraca > Isopoda > Trachelipodidae > Trachelipus > Trachelipus rathkii. The sequence goes on from JABUQX010019773.1 coordinate 62,454, forward strand.
GTGGTAAGCTGGAAGGATAGAAAAAGTTAATATTCTGGCCTACAAACCAGTTCATAAATGGGTATTGTTGAAAGTATTGAAGTGCAGTATGGAAAATTCCTTACCGTCCATTTCGTAAAAAAGATGAATCATAGGGATTGGTCAAAATACTAACTGCGTTTGCTCATATACAATTTAATGGACCAGTGTGATAATCGATCAATTGGATTCTCCACATTTGTCCTGTCATCGATATATATAAGACGATCTTTCCCTACGAAATCATGATTTATGTCTCGTCCATTTTGTACAAATAAATACTCGGGAAATTAGAAAATCTCATATCAGATGAGGTAGATGTTGTAGTGCAAAGAATGGAAGCCATTAGAAGTTTTAGGTAAATCAATATTAAGAAAAGAAACATCTAAGCTATGGAACAACAGCACAACATTGCCACTCATAAGAGAATTGAAAGTGGGGGGCGATTTTGTTTTCGGTAAATGCGGTCAAAAAATCCCAGAGCAAGTTCAAAGTTGAACAAAAGATTAAGTCCTTTTTATTGTAATAAATTAAACGGAGCCAAAACATAGCTTTATGCTTCGTGTTTAAAATTGCACGAATATTATTCCAGTTCACCGGATAATGTATAAGATAATTCCAGTCAAACGATGACGAATCTTCATTACTCCTTTGATAATGTATCTGAGCTTCGTAATCCAGGGGAATTCAGAAACATTGGATTTTCCCCTATAGTTTTGAGTTGTGGTTAGATCCCAGAGTGTTGCTGTAGAAGAAAAGTAGATCGATCGATAGATGAATCAAGAAATCTCCACCACTCTCGTGGATTCCCCTAATTTTTATGAGAACAAAACGTGTTTTACCAGAGGATTCAACACAAGATACAAAAGATCCTGTATTAGAAACATCAAACTCTCTTGTACATCAATTCAGAATTACCTGATACCTCAAGAGAAAGTAGATTGATTAATTCTACTCCACAAACAAGAACTTCAAGTAAGAGGATATAGACCGTCTCTATCACCAATCAGACATGAGGATTCATATATTTCAGACAGTTCTGAACACAAGGAACAGCCTGTCATGCATGAAGTACAGGGAGAGGATACTTTTGGGTAACACCACTTTGCAGATTGGACGTGGGGATAATTGCCGAAGTTCTTCTGAAAACACTTTCCCAAAGATGATGAGGTCTCCTCCAGAAAATTAAGTGATTTTCTTCTGGACATCTGAAGGCCCATATGATGATGAAGGAAAGCGAAGATCCGTCGTAGTAGCCCTCACTCCAGCATGTTCAGAGGTCCGTAGGGATGTGAACCAAGGGTTACAAGAAGCCAAACCAAGGCAAAGAGAGCAAGAATCTCTTCCACCTCTACCACCAAGAACTGATAAAAACAACAAAAGAGTCATCTGAACCATTGTTAAAGAGACCTCCAGTTGTTTTAAGTCATTAGCAGATGACTTAGAAGAAAGGAAATACATGCTCCACTACTTGCGCTCCTAAAGAGTTAAACATCTCTTAGCATTGTAAAAAACCTCTTTTTGTAAATTAAATGTTTTATTTGCGTTTATTTGTGTTCATAATTCTAACCTTTATTAGGAAGGGTGAAACAAGACTGGTACATATATACATCAAGAACAATCTCTTTCATAAGCCACTTCTATTTTTTAATTTTTTAAGTATAGAGTTTCCATGATCTTTTATTGATGGTCCGTTACGGAATTCGGAAGGTTTTTTTTTGCCCAGGGGTCATTTTCTTTTCTTTGCAAACTAAAAAAAAAAAAATTAAAATAAAAAAAAACATAGAAAAATTTTAATTAATTTTCCAAAAAATAGCAACGTTTATATCTTATTTTATCTACTTTCTTTCTTTCTAAATGTTTAGTATATTTTTTTTTAAAAGAGAAACAAATAAAAATCGAAAATTTCGTTTTAATATTAGAATAATAAACAATATAATCAGAATTGTTTATTTGATATTAAGAATCTGTTTATTAATTTAAATTAAGTTTTAACCTTAACTATATTTATAAAATTCCTGAAATTTTTTATTAGTATTACTATATAATCAGCTTGCTTTGAGTTTGTATTATTTAATTTTGAATTTTAATTCAGAATTAGCCTTACGCTATAATAATATTGAATTTAATATTGATTAGCTTAGATCAGCTTTTATGGAGATAAATTTGTCTGGTGATAAAGGATCTTTTTATTTTTGATTCTTCGTTTTTTTTATAATTCAGAATGTTTAACGATTGAATAACTCTGGCGTTACTGTAGGGTGGTCTTCTTACAAGTAAATTTCATTTTATTTTCATTTTATTTTGTCATATTTTTAGTTATTTTAATTTACTTTCAATAAAACGGTCGACCTAAAGTTATTAATCGAAGTAATAATCCTCGTTCAGACTGTAATCGGAAAAGGGTTGACGTTTAGTTTGTTGGCATATTTCTTTACGCTGCACGTCTATCTCCATCTCCACTAGACGTAGTGAAGAACTACAAGAGTAGCTGGCCAGGTATGCATTTGTATATTTCCCGTGTGAAGTTAAGTTTCTGATCGAAGGAATTATCTGTTTGACTGATGTATCTTTAAATGCGCATTCAGAAATTAAAACCACTATTCTATAGAACCATCAAAATGGAAAGACTATTCAAAGAAGTGGATTTGGTTGAAGATTCCTTTTAGATCCCCACTATTAAATCTGCGATACGTTTCATAAGTGAAAGATCAGAATTGATAGGGAATTTCAACTCATTAAATTAGGAACTAAAGTATATTCCCTTAAATTAGGCTGAATTAAAAGCTTTGCCATCGGTTCTAGACTCACCAACGAAGATTCAAAAAGAGCTGCTTCGAGTGGGCAGGAGATATTACTTAATATTTTTATTTGTACCTGGGCGCTGATAAATCAATCAAATTTTAAGAAAAAGATAAATAATTAGGAAATTTGCGAGTACTGGTCAAATTTATTAGTTAATGAACGTTAAAGATAACAATTTAACAGTCAAATTTACGCTCAAGACATTATCAGATTTCAATTAACTACAAATATGTAATTGCATTTCAAAGCGACAAAATCACTAGCATTCCAACTCCACAGTACTCAAGTCAGCTAGGTTAGTATCAAGCATTACTTAGCATCTAGCATAGAAAATCATCTTTAGTAGAATTTACAATGTTAAGGGTTAATAAATTAAATCGAAGTCAGAGAAAAATTAGCTAAATACTTAAGATAACTAATGATCAACTATTCACCCATCTTTTTCGTCTACATATAACTTTAGAAATGACACAACTTTTGACAAAGATTTACATCTTATCGATAGCCATTAAAGCTAGTAAACATATCTAAGGTCAGTTTTGACATAGCTCATGGTACTATAAATAGATTAACCACTAATGCCATTTGAATAATTACATATTTATCTTTCGAATGAGAAATTTATTTCATACAAGTTAATTCCATTTCCATACATCATGCTCATTCAATGAAACGTTCCGTGTCGAATCGAGTATACATACACCAAATTAATTAAGCTGTTTTCGTTAATTATGGCAAATGAAATATACTTATTGCGAAATTCGGTTCAGATTATGTCGTAACCTAGGAAATAGCAGCATTTGCCCCTACAATCAAACCTTTTACATCCATTGATGACAAAACATTTGCCTTCTATCTTGCTTTGCTTAAGCTATACTATCTGAGTTCTCGTTCGCTGTCCGATAAACATCTTCTAAATCAAAAGAACCCTTACAGTGAACACTGAGGGAAACTATTTTCACCTATTATAGTTTCTTGCGAAAAAAGTTAGAGGCGCTTCTATACTCCTGTCGAAAGACCATTTCCGTAGCAGCTATATAAATCATTTTATTTTTAAATATTCTCCTTTTTCTCTTGCAGTGATAATCTTTAAATAAAAGAGGTTTCTACCTTAAAAATATCATTAACTTTCATTTAAAGTAATTTTGCTTAAAGTTTTTTGTTTAATTTTTTAACTCATGTTGTTTACCCAACATCTCTTCAGCATTGTTCTTCCAAAATTCAAATAATTGAAGGAAGTTCAGTGGAATAAAAGACTAGACAACATTAATAATACCATCCACTCCCATTAGACTCCCTTATCTTTCTGCATTAAATTAATTCCATTAGTCGGTGGAGGAACATCCTAGTATTATTTTTGCATTTTATCATAGTGATTTATTTATTTGATTGGTTTATCGAAAGCATGTGTAGAAAATGTTTGAAGAATTAAATTCAAGAAGCCAACGATATTCCATTGCAATATACCCATTTCAACGTAATGGTCCAATTGAGAGGTAATCCAGTTGAAACTTCCCACAGAAACAAATTGAAATTGGACCCTTGGTACAACCTCCCATAAAATTTAGACAACATCTAATACTTCAACTCTCTATGCCCCCACCTATTCTATATAGGCGATTACTTCTCAGGAGCTGGGATCTATAGTTCTAATATTTGCTAATTTGACTAAATAGTCTTCTACATGATAATACCTTTCTGCATTATTTTGAATTGTAGTGTTTTAGTAATATCTTTAGATATGAGAAAGAGGCGGAGAGATTTTAATTATTTGCTGAGTGCTATTGAGTCGCTTATTGTAAAATCTCTTATTGTGAAGAATTATTTCGACCATATTGAAATCAAAAAAACTCGTTGTTTGAATACTTTAAAGTAGCATTTCTTTACAAATTGCTTCATTAATCCATTTCTAATTTCAACATTTTGTATAGAGTACTTTGTCAATCTGAATACTTTTTGTGTAGGTTACTCGTACATTTCTTTTCATAAATGTCGAAACAGGCATTGTAGCGAAATAAGTCTATGAATCTATTCCTAAATCTAGGAATCAATCTTGATTTAAATCTAGATTTGAAATATTCGAAATGTATAAGAGAACTGTATAATGTGTATATTGTATATAGACGAAGACATGGTGAGGTTTGGGAATGAGTAGCGAGAAACTTTAGTGGGTGTGGAGAGGACGTTGAATGAGGTAGGGGGCATAGAGGGAGGGTTTTTTGGAGAGGAAAAGCGATGTTTAAGAAGGGTTGGATGGAATACGAAGATAATCGATGGTGGCTCGAACAACACTTAGATTACACGGCAAAGTAGCGCGGGAAGGTTAGTGTTTGTCAAGGCGCTGAAAGATTAATAGAAGTTTTTCTTAATTTCAATTAAAATATATATAGATCATGCATCTCTTTGTTGAAGCAATGTTACTAGGGATAGTTTTGTTATAGTCAAATATCTATGCCATGCAAAGATGTATATGATTGGTGTTTTTTTCCGTTTTCTTCTTTTTTAATTAATATCTAACCATCAACATTACAATAGAAATCGAGGGTAATCTTTACCGTCGTCTTGAGCAAGGAAGGTTTTCACTTCCGTATTAAAATGATCGTTTGGACAAAGGTATTTATTTTAAATAATAATAAAAATAATAATAATAATATAATGAGTAATATAATAATATATAATAATAATCATAATAATAAAATAGTAATAATAATTTGTAAATAATAATAAAGCTTACTTTGTAATTATTTTTATTGTTTTCAAAAATAAGATGTTTCGACATACCTAATGAAATATATCTTGTTAATACTTGAAATATAATTGTATAAATTGGAGAATTTTTGATGTATTTTAAATTAATGATTTTTCTGGGGATACAAATATTGAATATTTGGAATATTATATTAATGTACTATATTATATGCATAAAATTATTTACTTACTTATTTAATTATTTAGTAAACCATGTTTTAAAGAACATTTAATTTATAATGTTTTTCCATTGTGTTTATAAGTAGGTTCTTTTTGACAGTTATAGGATGCAATAACTCTTTAACGAATTGGTGCGGTTATAAAATTCCTTCCATTGTGGCCAAGTTGGAGAAGAGAGAATCTCCGAATAATTAGAGGGCCACTTATAATTTTATATATATATTATATAATATATTATATATAATATATATATAAATATATATATATAATATATATATATATATATAATATAATATATATATAATATAATATATAAGTCGAACAATTTTCTTTATAGCTATCTATATATATAATTATATAATATATATTATAAAATATATAATATATATATATAAATATATATATTATATATATAATATATATTATATATTATCATAACTTATTAATAATTAATATATATATATATATAAATATATATATATCTATTCTAATATATTATATATATATATAATTAATATATATATTATATATATATAATATATAAAAAATATATATATATTATATATATATATACTATATATATTATAATATAATATATATCTATATATATATATATTATAATAATAATAAATGACAACTACACACTTACCTCAGGAGAAACCTTGAGGAGCGGCTTCTAAAAATTGCCACTTATCCGATTCTAATCCCATCCCGTCATCACTTGTGAGTTGACTGACCCTGGTGTTGGGGGTTCGTGCCGTCACGTAAATGCCTGCCTGTTGTGATGTACGGTCTTCTCTCATCAAAAATTTCTGCGATCTTGAAGCTATTTAAGCTAATTTCCATTTTGTTGAACATCACTCCTCCTACAAACCTTATCCCTTATTCTTGACCAAGACTCAGGTTTTGAGTGCTCTGACATAAAACTCTGTTGACTCTTACTGTCTTCATCTTCAATTTCCAACCAAAGGCTGTTGCTGCTCCTATGTACGCAATAATGTTTTTTGTTCCCGTGTTTTTGATTTAGAATAAGAGGAATTTTTTAACCTATAGTTCAAGCTATCCTATATTTTGCAATCTAAATTCATGTGTTTAGTATTTCTATCATCTAACTCAATTGACTATCCTAAATTCTTTGACTAAATTAGAACACATCCTTTCTTTTTTCATCTTTCTCTGAAATCATCATTTTTGATGATTTCAACGTTCATCACACCAATGGATTTTCTCTATTTCTCAAGGTACAGCTGGTGAACTTGCCAACCACTTTTCTATCCAGAATGACTTTGAGCATTTGGTGCAGCTCTCTCTACTCGTATTCTTGATCGTCTTGGAGTTAAACCCAACATTCTAATCATTTTCCTAACCTCAAATTCTTCCCATTATTATTCTGTTAAATTCTTTCCTCCTCTGGGTTCCTCCAATCGCCTTCTTTTCTCTGCATCTTGTTCTATCTCTGCAAGTCTTTCTACGGTGAAGAAGCGTTTTTGGCAATTCGGTTTGCTGACTTGCAATCGTACTTATATGATTCCCATGAAATGACTACTGCCTCCATGGGAGGGGTCTCTGGAATGTTTTTGAACGAACGCATTATAGAGGTGATTCTCTCTGGTATGGATGCGTCCATTCTATATTTTTCCCTTCAACTAAACCTATCAAACCTTAGTTTAGGTTTGCTTGTTCTCTTGTTATTCGCCTTCAGGAATTACCGTCTTCTTCAAACTCGAGAAACCTACTCAACTTATATTCCACCCTGTAATCGTCCAAAATCTATTCTCGGTGACAATAAAAATTCATTTCTCCGTAAAAAATACAAAAAATCTTTGTGGTTATCCTTCCTCTCGTAAACTTTCCTGCTGGGAACGAATGCTCATTTAGCCTGTGAAGAAAAAGTGGAATCCCCCCCATCAATTCTCAAATTATTGTCCTATAGGTTTAATTTTAGCTTTTCCTAAAGTTATCGAATCTATCTCTAACAGGAAGATTTGGTAACATTTCAAATCTACAAACCTTATCTCTGATCATCATGTATATCTTTCGTAAGGAACGTTCTAATAACGATCTTCTTTCCCTTCTCTCTGATTTTTGGTCTTCACCCCTTCGGCATTTCGGTGATTCTTTTACTTTGGTGTTGGATATAATATCGAAAGCCTTGGATAGGGTTTGGCACAAAGCTTTTATTCCTAAACTTTCGGTGTTTATCTTTCTCTCTGTGATACCTCTGATTTCCTCTCAGGAAGATCTATAGCAGAAGTTGTAGACGGCCACCGTTCATTCTTTCAATCTATAAATATTGGTGTTTTTCATAGTTCTGTCCTTTCTCCAACTTTTTTTCTGCTTTTCATTAATGACCTTCTCTCTATTACTTCTTCAACTATCCACTCCCATAATGATGACTCCACCCTTCATTACTCATTTCATTTTGAAAGATATCCAACCCAACAGCAAGTGGCTCACCTTAGGGCTGTGGCTTTAGAGCAATTAACCTCTGACATTTCTCGAATTTCTAATTGGTTCATTGAAAACATAGTTGCCTCAAAAACGCAAATCCTTCATCTTAATACTCGACATAACCTTCCATCGACATAACCTTCCACACAACTATAATATGTTTTTCGAAAACACACGACTCAAACCTTCGTCTGTCCCTAATATAATTGGTTTTTCTTTTTCTCGTGACTTTAATTTGAAGAATCGCATTGTTGGCGGCCTCAAAATCACAACGAATGCATCATCTCTCTTTCTAAACAAGCTCTAAGGGGTTGGGTGTTCTGAAGCGGCTTCAGAATTTCTTCACGCCGCCCCATTTGCTTTCTCTTTATAAGAGTGTCATTTGATCCTGTATAGTGTATGCCCCACCCATTCACGGTGGTTTCACCCACACCGTTCTCCTTAAAAGGTAAAGTCGGGGTGGGGCTATTTATCATATCAACTCTCCTGCTCTCATTAACTCTTCCCAGTCTCTTTTTGCCCCCTGAATTGTTGCATCACATTTTCTCTATACTTTCGCATACAACGACACTGCTCTCTGAATCTCCTCTCTCCTCTTCTCTCTCTCTCTCTCTCTCTCTCTCTCTCTCTCTCTCTCTCTCTCTCTCTCTCTCTCTCTCTTTTTTAGCAATCGGGACAATTTCTTCTTCTGTAATCTCCTGGATTCTCATACCCCCTCAATTGAAAAAGGTTTGTGCGACACGCCTTGCTACACAATCTCATCCTTTCTCTGCCCAAATCTCTGACCCCAGACTTAAACGCTAAGATCAATCACTCCAATGATATTTATGCTGGTAAGAGTCTGGAACAACACTTCCTTGATCTATTTTCCAAAAGTTCTCTTATGACTTGACACATCAAACGCCATGCATCGTGTGCATGTCGGCCTTTTTAAACTGGTATCCGGTTCGTTGTCATTTCCTCACTCATCTCTGGTGAATTTGGTTATATTATTACCTATATGTATCTTAATATAATATATATAATATATTATTTTACATATACGTGGGTATATATATATATTATAAATATATAGTATATCTATTATACTATGAGTTATATATATAGTATACTTTAGAATAAATATAAGGTTATAGTATGTTATATATTTGTAATGCGTCCTAAGTAGGGTTTGAACCGCTTACCCTTGAGTTATGGTACTCCAAGACGTTACCACTGACCAACGATGAGCTAAAAGCAAACCCATCATTTTACCTCTTGAAAGCTTAGCTTCCCAAGAGGAGTGAGGAGTGTGGCTTGGACACCTAACCTCCGAGGGCCTCCCGCTCACACTCGAGGCCCGCAGGGGTAAACAACGCTGGTTGGAATTTTTAATCGGACTTATTAAGGTACTTTCAAAGATATATTGCGCAATAAACGCAACAAATTAGTTGTATATTTGTAAATTGGTTCTAAAGTTTTCTGACCCTTACCTTTGGAGATTCTGCTACTATAGAGCGGTACCCTTTTGACCAAAGATGAGCTAAAAGGAAACGTTGGATATTTTAACCTCTTGAAAGCTTAGCTTCCCAAGAGAGTGAGGCGTGTCTTTTACACCTAACCTCCGACGGGCCTTCCCGCTCACACTCGGGTCAGGAGCAACACTAGGTAATTTTAATCGGACATTATTCAGTATTCATAGATATTTGGGTCAAAATCGGAACAGTCATTGGTATATTTGTAATGTCCTAAGTGGGTTCCACTTACCTTGAGATGTACTAATGACTAGGTTTACCACTTGACCAAACGATGAGCAAAAGGAATACGCCATCATTGTTACCTCTTTAAAGCTTAATGCTTCCCAAGAGGAGGTGAGGCGTGTGATTGGACACCTAACCTCCGACGGGCATCCCCGCTCACAATCGGGTCAGGGGCAACACTGGGTGATTTTTAATCGGACATTATTAGGTTTTCAAGATATTTGTGCAATAAACGCACAATTATTTGTATATTTGTAATGCGTCCTAACTGGTGTTTGAACCCTGACCTTTGATGATGGTTGACTCCAAGAGTGTTCACCCCCAGTTGACAAGCGAGAGATTAAAAGGAAAACTCATCATTTACCTCTGAAAGCTTAGCTTCCCACAGAGAAGTGAGGCGTGTCTTTTAGCTCCTAACTTCCGCGGACGGGCCTACCGCTCACACGTCTAGGATACAAGGAAGCAACAACTGGGTTATGGATACTATCTAATCGACGATTATTGAGTATTCAAAGATGGGTTTCCTTTTGAGCTTCGATCGTTGCGTCAAGGGAGTAATCGCTTATGGAGTACCATCTCAAGGGTAAAGGTTCAAATCCCATAAAATACTTACAAATATACAAAAATAATTGTATAGCTTATTGCACAAATATCTTTGAGTTAAAAAATATATACTATACATATATATAGTATATATATATATAGTATATATATATATATATAATATATAATAGATAATATATAATAATAATATAATATAATAATATATATATATAAAAATTAGTATATATTATATATTATATATATAATATTATATATATAATATATATATAGGTATATTCATTAATCCTATATATATATATATATAATATGATATATATATATATATATTATATAATTATATTATATATAATATATATACTAATATATATATATATAGGATATAATATATAGTTATATATATATATATATATATAATATAGTATAGTAATATATTATTATAATGATTATCAATATTATATATTTAATATATATATATATTAGTATATATATATATACTATATATATATGGGCGCCGTTATAGCAAAAATTTTAGGTGGCAAATATATATATTTGTATTTACTTATATATATATTATATGATATATATATTATAGTATAGTATATTATTCCGCATATATTATATATTATATACTATATATATATATATATATATATAGTATATAGACTATATATATTATATAGTATATTATATATATAATATATATATATATAATATATATACTATATATTAAATATATATATATATATATATATATATATATATATAAAGGTGGGCATAAAGCGTTTTAATCCGTTAATTAACATCCGTTTAAAATTTTCGCTAACTTTAAACGCTTCGTTAATTTCAAAAGAAGAACGGACTATTAACGACGTTAAATTTTCCCTACACCGTTAACCGGCTTATACTTAATTACGAGTTTATAAAAATAATTTGTCTTATCAGATTTTAAGTGTGTATTAGAAGATTTCTAATTTCTAGGAACTAAAGAATAAATTTTTTTTTTTTTTTCAAAATTTCCTACAAACGCTCTTAACTCATGATGCTCAAAATGTGTTTTATATTTACTCGCGTGTATTATCAGTTGTTAGTAATTTAGGTATTAACACAGGTTGGAAAAAACCCGAAGTTATCTTTAAGCGAATGTGCTTATCGTGTGACACCACCCCTCGTTCAACTGTATTCTATATTATGCCTCATAACTAGCACTTTCCCTCAGGTTGGAAGCACGCACATGGTTCCCAAACCTATACGAAAAAAAGGAAGCGCTCTGATAATTCTAACTACTCTAACATTCGCCCTATAGCTCTCACTTGTATTCTATCCATAGGAGTCGGTGAAACCCTTCTGTAACTCTCATCTTCTTTTACTAGGACCATCTGAGCAATCATCATTTCTCACTTCGATTCCGGATCGCTAGTACGGACTTTGTGGTGTTCAAAGTCTACAATTTGGAGCGTTATTATGTACTTTCCTATTAATGACCGGAGCTATGGTTTTCCGGGCGTATGCTTAGAAAGAGCTACTTTGGCAGACTTGCGTTAAGTGCCGTGCGCTTGATCATATCCAAAGGCATTGACCGGGAGTTATGGCTATGCAGTCATTGCTCTGCCAAACTCCCTCTCCTGCCCTCAACACTCCTTGCTCGCTTACTTATGTCTAAAGTTTTCCTTCTAATAGTCGCTAAACATCGATGATGGTTGATGAGAGACTTCTTCTTTTTCTGTCAATGTGGTGTTCCTCAGGGTTTCGGCTCATCTCCTACTTTATTTCCTACTTTTCATTAAGATCTTCTCACCTGGCACATCCTAACTCGTATCACTCACGTGCGGATGATTCGACCCTTCATCTTCAACTCATTTCAATTCTGCTTCCTTCTTGTTTACTTCTAGAATTGCCTCTCGTGCGTTAATATTCTCCGAATTCCTATTCTCGCTGCTAGATTTCCTTTTCTAGCGAATTTTTAGGGCCGCTCGTGGGGTCGTTCGTCAACCTTGTGAAATTTCCTAATTCTTTAGAAACCCAACTTCTACCAATCTCCCTCTCTAAATACCTTCTAACTTTCCTATCTCTTTGACGGTTCTTTCGGTCTCTCCTGTTGACAATTATAACATCCTTGGTGGCCTTAACATCTAAAAAAAATCTGTTGTGCTTGAAAACCTCACATCACAATGCGTTGCTGTAGGGCAGGACCTTCATAAGAGGATTTAGAAGACCGAGTGTCTGTGTGTGAGGACTGCGAGACTTTTTTTCCGTTCTTCTCAGTTACTCCAGCTCCGACTACACAGGAGTCTCTTATCCGGCCTTGTACTTCCTAGAGTACTATCTTCATATACTTAGAGGGGGCTCTGGTTTTCACCCAGGGAGTTTATGGACAAGGTGGGTCGAGTCAAAAGCCAAAAGGATTATAAATAAACTATTATGTACTTTCCAGTTCACTTGAACCTCAGTCTTTGTTTCGGCGACTGTTATAGTATGGCGTCTTTATGCTCAAATTGTCTAATAGTATCGCTGGTCAATAAAGCGGCAGGTGTTCGAGTTTTGGAATGGCTTTATCCACTACGATTCTTCGAACCAGCGCACTTCGTGTTTACGACGCTTCTTGCCGCTAGTTAGCACAAAGAGCGTGCTGGTATCTTTAGCGGCACAGGTTATGTTTACCATTATTGGTAACTCCAAGACTGTATGTGTGCTGCGGGTGTTTCCTTTTTACCTTCCACCACTGTTCTGTGGGGAACTCTCTTCCATCTTCTGTTTTCCTGCTGAATTTTAATCTCCCTCACTTTAAAGCCTGCGCTTCTATGGTCATCTTGAGCGTAATCTTGCTGATAGGCCGGATGAATTTTGGCAGTGCAATCCCATCCGCCCTTCTTAATAGGGCTCTGCCCAGGTAGTTTTGGTGATAACTGTAAAAAAAAAAAAAAAAAAAAAAATTGGAAGACGGTTAACGTTAACGATTTAAACGTTAACTTCCGCTACATCTTTACCGATAAACGCTTTAATGATTTAACGCCGTTAATTTTTTTTGTTAATCTTATTTAGATATTAAACGACGTATTTAATTCTCTCGGTTTAACGGTGCCCACCTCTTGTCATTGAGTAAATATGAGAAAAAGGCATTACTGCTGATGATATATTATTATATATACGTACCTATACCTATTAATAAGGTTTTTGAGCTATGACAACAAGTATATATATATTGGTGATATATTATATTTTAAGGTAATATTTAAAAAAAATTTAATTAGCCAGTATAATATCTATGAAACTATATATAATTATTTTTTATGTAATATATATATATAGATATATATATAATATAATATATTATCTATATATATTCGTACAAAGCTTTTCTATAATTTCAAAAGTTTTGAAATTACTGTGCTTGTAAATTCAGAAATTCCAACAGAGCAAGATGTATAACAAAAATTAATAGATGAGTAACTAAGTAGCTACCCATGAGTTCTTTACATTATAATTATCATTAATTGCCCTGAAGTCTCCTTTATAGCTTGAAGTGGAAAGAGGTCTTTTAATATATCTTGCATTAATCCAGTTGAAATATGTTTATCCATTTGGAAGTGTTGTTTCCGAGCGTGTGAAACTTTATTCGCCATGATATGAACAATGCGTTAAAGCCAAAAACATAGGACTCCCATTGTGTAATTACCTGTTGCATTATGAAAATAAGTGGGTTGACTTAGCTAGGCTGTTTGTAGACTTACTGTCTTAAGTCTAAACGACCTTCAATTGTTACAAGTAGTTGTGGATAGTGTTGGAGATAGTGACTTTGATAGGCTTCGAGTTATAGTGAACTATGCGTGGGTGAAAAGAGTGAGTGAGTGGGTGGTGTGTGTGCATAGATGACAGCTTCAATTTCTCATAGTATTTCCGCTTCCCTATACGGATTCCTTATTTTCCAGAAGTTAAACCAAGATTTCTACGATCATTCTAATGGGCTTGCCATTATAATTAATTCTGTTACTTATGTCAAGGTTTTTTTTTAATCCTTCTGATTTTGGTTAATCTTTCTTTTTTCTTAACTGGGTCAAATGCAATAAAAAGAGTAGATGTTTTTATATTGTGTCCGAAAATTTGATCACTCAGAGATGTCCTTGCGTTCACATCGGACCAGATGAGAGATTTTACTCCAATGATAATTTTATTGGCTAAAATTGTCACAGAAAAAACATCATTGCTTTCCTGTATACTACATTTACTTTGCATATACTTGGTTCAGGGTTAAGACCATCGACAGGGCTTGTTAAAATATTCGTTTGTTATATGCGGTTGGTTTTACGCAACTACGGATTGGGTATTATTTAGTAGTATATAATTTACCTCCTGCGTGACGCAGCTTTTACGGAAAAAATTTTTGTATAAATTGTTTTTAAATTTCTATCAGTGTTTCGGAAATTTCTGGAAACAAAGAGGCAAAAATTTTTTAAGTCATTCTTCATTTCGCATGGGTGTTCATAATTGCGTATATTTTAAACGTTGGTAGAGTGTATATAAGCTATTGTACGAATCCTGTTGTCCCAGATTGCAATAAAATATGACTTCATTAGCCCAGTACTGATCTGCTTTTATTAAACTTTGAGCTCATTTTCTTTACCAGCCATGGTGGTGCACTCATCAAATCAAAATCGACAATC
>JABUQX010019774.1:0-38879 GCA_015478945.1 Trachelipus rathkii
ATAAATAAATATATAATATTATATAATATATATATATATAATATATTATATATATTAATATAGTATATTATATAATAATAAATATTATATATATATATATATAGTATAGTATATATAATTAATATATAATATTATATATATATTATATATAAGTATATATATATATATCATATGTATATATATTAAATATATATATATATATATATATATATATATAATATATATATATATATATTATATCTATATATATATATTATATATATATACTCATATATATTATATATTATATATATATAGTCATATTATAGTATAGGTACTAATATATAATATAAATATATATATATATTATATGATATATATAATTATATATATAATCTATATATATATATAATATATATACTATATATATATATATATATATATAATATATATAATATAATATATATATATATATTATATATATATATAATTATATATAATAAGTACATATTTTTATTTTATTTTTTATATTATATATATATATAGATTATTATATATATATATATATATATAATTATATATTTCAGTTTATGTACAGGACTCACCACGGCCCACAAGGAAGTGGCTACACTGGGTTGAATAATCAACTCCATTTGTGGGCCCTGGCTACCACTCGCTTATTTTAAATCTAGAAAGAAAATTTAGATGGCGAAATGAATATTCATTCAAAATAAATAAAAAGATAAATAAAAAAATTCCTTACAGTATATATATTCCTAATATTACATAACAAAATTATATGTTGTGAAAAATGTTTAGTTCTTGGAGATAAGAGAAAATAAAGTTACTATTAAAGTTGGAGGATTCAGACAATATATGGGATAAACTTTTAGAAGGTGTTATGGACCATAGAATAGGAAAATGACGACGACGAATGGGGTCCAGTTGAGGACAATCAATGAAGACATGGCTAACATATTGCTTGGTATGGCGACGGCAAAATTTGCAGATGGGAGGAGGAGGAGTATCCCGTGACATGTAGTTATTGTGAGTGGTATTGGTGTGGCCAATGAGGATTCGTGCAAGTATCACCTCGTGTAAGCGCTTTCGTCGGTGGGAGGAAAACCACTCACCAATGTTCAGCTTTATTTTTCTAAGTTTCGTCCCCTGCTGATCACTCGCCCAGCACCCCTGCCAGTAAGACCGGAAGCCTTGTCGGAGAACAGGATAATAATCAGTTGATGGGAGGCGACCTTTTCGAATGGCATCCGGGAGGTACCTAGGACAGCTTCGAAAAGAAGAAGAGGCCATTCTGGCCTCTCTGTCAGCGATTTCGTTGCCAATTACCCCTACGTGATAGGGGATCCAACATAATGTGATTTGTTTTGTACAGCGTATACCATTTCGTTTTTAGAATAGGTGGCTTTAAGCGCCTGGAAGGTACTGAGCGTATCTAAATAAATGATTTAAGAGTGGTCTTGGTTAAGGAATAGAATTCGAGGAAGGGGAATCATTAAAGCCATTAATTCTACAGTAAAAATTGAAGCATGAGGGGAGAGGATATGGGGGAGGTTGCTTCAAGGAAAAACAGCAGACGCACCCACACTGTAACCTGTTTTAAAGCAGTCAGTAAAACTGGAGTAAATCCACTGTAAACTGCGGAATGAAACGGAATAATGCCTTAACAAGCGCCAAGGTGTAGCATAGATAGGAGTCAAGACCAAGCAAAATGTGGAAAGGAATATCCAAGGTGTATACCTTCGTCATAAGAGAAAACGGAAACACCTTTTGCAAAAGGATGTTGAAGAAACTAAAAGATGCTCTAAAAGGTGCGTTGCAGCCAGTGAGGAGGATTCTGAGGTGTTTCCCTCAGAATCAGTTCAGAGCAGACGGTATTGGGCTGTGAAAGCAAATATAATACTTTGCACAGCATGATCCCTCGAAGGAGAGTGACATCCATCGAATCAACGTTAAGGCCACCGGACGATCGAAGGCTACAGTGAGATAGCGGATGTCTGTAGTAGAGTGGGAACCTGACCATACTACACAAGCCATATTCACGCTTCGATCGGATTGGGCGATATAAGATACGTAAAAGGATGTGATCAGCAAACCCCAAGATTGAGGCGAGATGACGAAACAGGTCAAGCACGCGATGAAAAAGTTCTTTTCAGGAGTTATCATAGTGCGTGGTAGTTTAAGTGACCATCAGAAGATCCTATAAAATTGACCTTGAACTGTACAAGAATGGGCAACCATAGAAGTACAGGTCCGGAAAGAAAGGTGGTTTGTCTCGATTCCTTTTTTTCTTAAAAATACTGCATGAATAAAGTGGGTAGAAAATGAGCCATGACGTTACCACACGAAATATTCTCAATATCTAGTGAAGTTGCCGCCAAGAAAAGCAGCTGCACCGGCTCTATAATCTACCACTCTTCCATCTTGACATCCTATCCATGGTGTGCAGAAGAAGTGCCCTACACGTATATCCTTGCTTGCTAGAAGGGAGAATTAAACCAGGTTATGCCATCTTTGCCAGAATGGAAAGTATGCCCCGAGAATCCTGATCACTAAACCTTCTATTCTTCGGAGAAAGATGGAATGTATGGTACATGGAATGTCAGAGGAATAAATGATGAAGGAGAAGGAAGAAGGAAGGAGTATTTAGAAAGGGTAAAATTTATATTTGCTCGCTGGACTAAAAACAAGAGAAGAAACCCTGAATGAAAGTTGCCCAATTCTGATGAGTGAAACATGTGCTACAGACTCATGCGTAGATTTTGTTATGTGTGAAGTACCCGAAGTAAAATATGATATTTCTGATGAGGAATGAAAATGTCTTAAAGTAGTGAATTGGAGTTAAATCACGTAATGAATGGGATTAGGAATGGGCATATCGGATCATTATGTTGTATTTATGCAAAATTAAGTAGTGGGGCTTGAATGGATAGAAGGTGGATAAGCAAGGCATTGGATAGAATTAAACCGGAAAAGTTAAACTAAAACAAGGTAATAAAGATAAGTATTTAAGAGCCTCGCAAGTAAATCGTTGAATGTGAACATGAAACTGAACAAATATGAAGCAAATGAAGAAGAGTTTGTTAGCAGTGCAAAAGATGTATGTGATTTGCCAAGGAAGAAAATGCTAACAGTGAGAGGCTGGAGTGAATAGTTGATAGCAAGCTGTAAAAGTATAAATAAGCGTGGCTTGAATGTACTAAAAGCCAAGATGATTTCAAAAAAAAGATGTTTGAAATTATATAAGGAGGAAAAAGGAAATACTTAAAGGTGCATACATACAGGAAATAAAAAAAAAGAAGTAAATAAGTTCAAGAGGAGGATGAATGGGGACATGCAGGGGAATAGGAAGCGCGCAGAGCGAACAGTTAAGAATGAGGATAATGTGAATCTCCTTTAGAAATAAAGAATAGGAGTCGTGCTTTCGTAACTATGAAATGGATGTGGAGAGAGAGAGAAAAAAACTTCAAAATCTATAACTAACAGTAAAAAAGAGATGATAGTGAATGTTCTGGTTTATGGCTTGCAAGAAGAATGTATTATTGGATGAGTCAAATTAGAAAGGAGGTAATGAAAGTGAGAAAGTTGAAAAGAATGGTAATCGCAGGTATAGATGAAATTACTGGTGAATGAACAAGGAACGGATGAGATGGTGATTGATTAAATTTGGAAGTTGGTAACAAACGTGTATAGGAAGGAATATAGTTCGAGATGATTGAGAGCAGAGCAGTAAAGCACCTTATAAGGGTAAGGGGATTAGGGATAACTGTAGCAATCTAATGGAATAATTAGTGAAGTTAATAGAAGAATATGTGGTATTTGCAAGAGTTTCATCGAGTGACTGAAGACTGATTGAAAACAAAGTGCGTTTAGAAGTAGTAGATGTTGTGTAGATCGTGAGAGAAAACAACATGATTTAGAAAATGGAGAGGAAGACATAAATTGCGTTAGTTTATGTATTTGCACAGTATGATAGGATAATATAAGTTCTATGGCAGGTGTTAGTGATATGGTGTGTGGTGGTAAGCTTCTGATGAATCACTTAAAATCACTGATAGCTGCAGCGGAGGAAGAATAAATGAGTCGAAATTGATTGTTTAATATATAATAGGCGCATGAGGCACGAGTGTACGTCTCCTTCTATTCAATTGAAATGGATGGGTTATGAAGAAATGAGAGGATAGGTGCAGAAAATGTTAGAATGATTGGAGAATGGAGGTGAGTGGAGGTGCACTAACCTATATATGCGGATGATTTGATTTGATTGTGAATCAAGAAAAGCTTGAGAGATTTTTAAAGAATTTCGTAGGTGTGGTAAAAGGTGTGTTGAAAACACGTAGAGAGTGCAGTAAGTTTATGGTGTGATGAACAGTCCTCAATTGTTGAATTAGTTAGATGGGAGCAGCGATACAAGTGTCCGAGTTTAAATATTTAGGATTATATGTTGATGAAAAGAACGGATGATGCAGATTGTAGTAGGAAAAGTTGCTGGTGTAGGTGGCTGGTGCATTAAAATCGTTGGTGAAGTAAAGGACTAAGTCTGTAGGCGCTAGCGGTCTACATGAGGTCATGTTGTTACCTGGTTAAAATGGTATAGTAGTAGTGAAACTGGTATGAAATAAAGATGTATAGATCTAAAGTACAAATGTGCTCAGACGGAACAATCTAGGGCACAATGCATTGAGTAAAAAGAATTGAATAATGAGAAGAATGACTGGTTATGTGGTGTAAGAAAGGGGTAAATGAAGAATAAATAAAAGTACGTTGAGCTTGGTCAGGTGGAAAGTATGAATGATAGTCGTTTGGTAAAGCGATTGATATATGGATGTGTTTTATTTAGACTCGACCGCTGGGGGACCGAAGAAAAAGCTAAGATATGAGTCAGTTAACATGAATATCTGAGGAGAGGAAATGCGAGTTGCGCAGAGGCGTGAAGAAATGCATAATAGATTAATGCGGGTGTAGTTAGTCGGGCCCCAACTCTGGGCCCAAGGGATGAACCCTACACGACGAGATATGCCATAGTGAGAGTCCGTGTGCGTCCGTGAAGCTCTAGGGTGGAATTTCCGACTCAGCGACGAGTTCCACTAATTGTAAAAAGGGCGGTAAGGCTGGATCTTTCTTTTCAACTATGTGTCAATATCTTCTACATGTCTGTACAGTTTCGGTGCATTGCACGCACCATTACCCAGTCTGGGAAAACGGAACTTTTTGATCGATTTTATTTATTTTTTGACTGAGTTTACAGGACCTTCAACATCACACTAAAGAATGCGCTATTACCTTAGTAAACTAATGACAGGGAAAATACCTAACCGAACAAAACGGAAACAAGGCTGAGATGGTTAGATTTTTTTCATACAAGAGTTCAGTCCAATAAGGAAGCAAATAACGTGATCACAAGAAAGTGATTCTTGTTTAGATGGATTATAACAAGGGATCTCCACAGCACACAAGAATTTGCGGCTAGACCGTGTTAGCAAACTAACAACAGGGGAAACCCCTAACGGAACTAAATAGGAACAAAGCTGAGATGGTTAAATCTTATCAAGATGTTCAGTCCAATAGGAAGGCAAAAACGCTACAGTCACTACGAAAGTGAGATTGTTCGGATAAAAGTGCTGAAAGCGCATGCTGAAGAGGTCTTATAGATATCACATCAGGAAGAACTGGTTCTAAGCTGCGCAGATGCCACGCAATCACAAAGAGAGAACCGACTGAAGAGGCAACAATTGGAGCAGCAAATGAGACGTTTTCGGGAACCCCCGGTTGACATATAAGAAATCCATGGGCTTAGTTTTGGGTATGACCCATACGCAATCGAGTCAGGACCATCTCCAGGAGGTGACTCCTCCTACAAAGAGCCACCGGGGGGGGCCCAAGAACGGGTTTGACCCCCCTTACAGTTTGGTCGCCACAACATCCTCCGCCTAAACATATGCCAGCCAGAGAGGACAACCCCAGCGTATAGAGGAGAAATCAGTGAGGCGAAATGCCCAGCGTAACAGCAGAGGGAAAGTATTGGGCAACCCGAACACCCCGCTGTGTAGCCGCCTCCGCTTGGCCTCGCCATCCGCCCGTTCTGTCCAAGAACACCACATAGAGAACCAAACAAAACTCAATGCTGTGGTTTCGCGCAGGTAATCAAGCAGAGGACAATCTAATACAAGAGCCAATATGTTGCGGATCGATGGCTTCAAAGCAACCTGGAGAGCGCTTCGAGAATCAGAAAAGATGGATATATTACCTCACGGGTGCATAGTACTGATCTGTATCACCGCTATCAGTTTACTGAAAACAAGACCAAATACCGATGTAAGGGTGGAACAGGTAATGCTGGAACACACTGAGCCCCACCCCTCTCCTCGTCTTGAACCACGTTAAACCAGATAGACCCCGCGTTGGGACAGAAAAGAATCCCTTAACTGCACCGGGTGTGCCTTCGACTTTGTTAAAGATTAGATTCCGTTGCAGAGAGCAGGAGCGCGATAACCACCTTTGAATCGGGTGAGAAGGAAAACTCAAAGTGCATGACAGCTCGCTGGAGGAAGTCGAGAAAAGCGAAGATGGAAGTTAAGTAACAACCCCAGCAAATGCCAATAAGGCTTGTGACCGACCGCTCTTTGATAAGATGTCAAGCCGATGAGTTAGGACCTGAAAAAGACGTATAACAGTGAGCACAATGAGCTTCTCCCTCCGCAGGTGGGGCATCACCTCGGCTTCCACCTCCAGGTATTCCTCGGATAGGAGGAACGGAATCTTTCCCCGTTGGCAATTCTCAGACCTTTGCGTTCTGAATGGTCAAGGAAGCACGATGTAGACCGGAGAACGTCTGCCCAATATAGGCACAACCCATTATCTATTTAGTCAGCAAAAAGCATCAATAAAAGGTAACAATCGGTCTTCCTGCCCCCCGCCACCCCCAGTTATTGGACAGTGATGTCGCCGTAGGAATTCAAGTAACGGGCAATTAGCTTTCGAGAAAGTAATGTGATGAAGTACGTGTGCTTCATCAAGCAGCAACCCATGAACCTCCACCGTGGCCCCACACGGATAGGGAAGCCATTAAGGGCGTAATCAGAGGAGGCGAATGAGTCGACCTCCTACGACGAGATTTTCCAAAAAGCCAGTTTTCGACGTGAGATGTTAAGCCACGCGCATAACACCAAGAGAAACCTATCGAGGCAAGCTGAAGTTGCAAAGTACCATACCAAGGAAGTTTAGCTCCAGAGATGTTCAGGGCAAGATCGTCAACATAGAAAGCAAGGCACCGAGTCTGATAAATCGACAACACCATTTAACCCTATGCGAAACGCAACACGGCTCAGACACTTGCCCGCAGGCACCCCTTCGCCAGACAAATCTCTAGACAGCGTTGGGTACCACAAAGACCTAAAACGAACAGCAGACAGCAATAAACTGAAAAAACAGGGAAGTAGCCCCCTAAGGCCCAGAAATGGAGGCTCCGCAAAAACACCAACCTCCACGTGCTATCACGCCTTTTCGAGTCAAGAAAAAAGGCCAAGATCATTTTGCGGAAGCAAATGACTCCACAACGTCGTATCTACCGAAGAGAAGATCCTGGGTTTAGAGCGACTGCGACGGAAAACCAAATTGGAGTCGGAAAATGCATGGGAGTGCTCCAACTGGAACAAACGGGAACCACAATCCCCATGAGCTTGCATGTAGTTATAGCATGGCTATCTGAAGAAGCTGATCCTCCCAGTTTGGAAGGGATAGTATATGCAGTAACCAGACGGCAGGAGGAAACCGCCTACCCACTTTAGGTCATAAGCAGACAACAAAGCCTACAGAAGATGAACAGTGCCGAGCATCTGAACGACGGATGCCTCCAAGCCACCTCATCCCACAATTAAGAGCACCCGGAACTCGCATCTGAGTGACAAATCTGTAGGAAACACTCTTAGTGAACAGAAGAGTCCGGAACCCACCCCACAGGCGCCCAGGAACAAAAACAGGATACCGGGAGCCGCGAGCAGACGCGAAGTCATACCTAAACTGTCCCCCACGACCCGCGGAAACAGCAATGAATCCAAAGTTCCAGTAAACAGGATATAGGCGATCAGCAACATTCTTTCGTCAAAAATTTCGCACCTTTTAATGGGACGAGCATTAGTGTTAGAAATTAGGTGGGAATATGCGAAACAAACGTTCTCGCTACACATTTAAACCCGGGAAGCGCTGCGAACAGCTTAAACAAATAAGTAGGAAGGTGGTCTGTAACAGCTATTACAACTTACACCTTTCACGAATAGCTCGGGATATATTGTCCGTTGCGCCTGAGGATGCTTCCCTGAAGATGATGGATCCGCGCACGGGAACAGGGTATTCAGAGAAAATAGGAATAAGTATCCTGAGAAAGGACAGACCACGCCGCTCTGTCGTATCGCCAGCCAGAAACAAGTGTGTGCGACTCGGATCTGAGGATTAGGTCATCAAGATGGGTAGTTGGTCACACACAAGGAAAACAACCTTTCCCACCCAAAACTGATCTAAAGACGAGATGGAACACAACGAGACGTCAACACAGGCAGAAGTGCCTGTATCAAAACGTGAGCAATCCCAAAGAAAAATCCGCCAAAAAAATACCTCAACAACAATCGGCATTCGGAACGTAACAGCTTCCTCACACAAAGAGAGTGATGTTAAATCACGAGACTAAACATGCGAGTCGGGAGACTCATTAGAAAAAAATCGACGATTGCCTTCTGGTATTTCAGCTAGCGGCCAGGTTACACTGAGCCGGTAATCGCTTCAAGAGGTCACGATCACGCTACAAGCATGCAGCATGATTGGAGAGGAATGGAATAATTTTTGAAGAGACTCCAAGCAATCCTCCCCACACTTAGGTAAACAAGCGTATCACCTACTTAGTCAAATCAGCTGTCACCGAGTGCACCCCAAACAAACCCCAAGGCAAATTTTTTTGTTACACGTTTCACCATCTACTCTATAATTAGCCAAGTATATCCGCCCTGGCAATTCCAGTGGATGAAACTTGCCATATAACATTAACAATCATCGTCAATGACACCTGACAAGTCACGAGGTAAGATGTCATCTTCCAAGGAAAAGCGGGATGCCGCCAGTGAGCCGGGAAGACCCATCGAACAGGAATAACCTCCAACCCCAGGACGAGGAAGATCACCGCAGCAATATGTGTGATCCTCGTTCCAGAGGTTATCTCTGTTCACAATTCAGGAGGGGGCCGCCAAGCCAGGTCCACCAATCACTCCACATTGATCAAATCCCCCCCCCTCAGACTTCTTAAGCAGTCTGGGAAGGACTTGATCCCCCAGAAGTTGCCCTACAGAGGCTGGGGAGATGAAGAGGAGGACAAGTAGAATTCGTTATCGGCGGGATTGAGAAAACACACAATGGAAGACGAGTGTATGGCGTCCGCAGACAAAATCTCGGAAGCGGTCCGGCCCAAGAGCCAGATGGTCCAGTCGACGAGTCCGAGGTCAAAAAGCGGAGGGAAGCAGAGCAAACAAGAAGATCTCTTCCTCCTTGCGTCTGCAACATCAGCCAACCCCACCCTCAACACACAATCGAAGGACCACGCATCACCAAGAAGGCACAGACTGCAAAGGGGCGGGCTCAACCATACCTCTCAGACCTCCCATTGGCGGGACCCTAGGTCAGCATACGTGACCACCCACGAAGATAGTAGTCCGAAAGCATCCATCTACATCGAAAAGTTTCAATCAGCTTGAATAATTTAGTACAAAGCGCTTAGCAGGCTGAGTAGCAAAATATCAGACCGGGCAGAGCTTGACCACTTCCAGAGAATCGCCGCGTTGTGTCAGCTCAGCGAGCCGCTTTACGGCAGAACCAGAGACAGGTCCCCCAAGCGCACGAAACGATCCTCTTTTAGAGAAGTCCGCGCCAAAAAGCAAGCACAAGAGTCGGACGGGAAGAGCCACCCTTGGACGGACATTCGCAACCGTTAAGACACGTGTGTTCCCCGGCATCTGCAAATCACCTCCCAGAGAGCGAAACATGTCGCAAAATCAATACCCTTCAGCAGCCTGCTATGACCTCTACAGAGGAGAGCAGAGAGAGTTCGATGTGGCGGCGAAGAAACGACGAGTGTCCGCGACCATTTAGGAGACTTGCCGAACAATTGCCCAACAACAGCAAGAAACCACCAATCAGCAATCCCGGTAATCCTGCACGAAAGCCGAATCCCGGTCGAACGCGAACAGTGGGAGGCATTCCGAGACACAACACACGGATTGATGGCAACCCCGGTAGAATAAGGCAAACGCAGATGATAGAGTCCCCACAGATAAGAAGAGAAAGACTGGACCAGCTTCTCTTCTCACCCCGGCGCGTAGCCTCTCGACGCGCATACTATGAAATGGCGCACTGCTCCAGGATTCCTTTCTCCAAGCAAAAAAGACGGCAATGACAGAGGAGCTGCCGGTGTAGGCCCCTTGCAGATCTTAGCACAACAGAGGATTTCTTCACACTTGTCGGAGATGAGACACTTCACAATGTCGCGACAATCGGTCTAGGACGCGAGCACCACAAATTTCTGGATCTGACCAAATTATGCACTTGAAACAAAATCTCTCGGGTAATCAAGGGAACATACAGCCCAGCCGATATTGACTTGCGAAAAACCAAGTTTTACGTGAGCCCGCAGTGAAAGCTTAGAGAACAGTAACAGCTAAAGTCCGAAGGTTTGCGGCTTGGCGGGTTTCCTTAATGACAAACCGATAAACGTCGCGTGATAGCACGTAACACAGGTAAATTAAAATGAGTAAGAATGTCTATTGCGAAGTAGCGGAATAGAGGTAGGAACTCATAAATGTATACCCCTTCGTACGTTGTTTAACGAACAACTTTCAGGTTATAGAAAGGACAATCTCCCAGAATGGATAGGAAAGCAAGCACGACGCTCCTGGGCTACAGAGCACCACGAACCAAAGATGGAACCCGCATTCCTCAATTGCCGTAGCCATTGGAAGTACGTATTGCAAGAGCACTCCAAAGCCATCCACTAAAAACTAAACATCCATTACAGAACTCGAAGACGAGATACGCTACGAAGTAAATAAATAATAAATTGGTATAGACATCAAAGACTGGACCCCTGCGAAGCCGGCGACGAAAGCAAATCGCGGAGTAGTTATTCTGCGATTTTAGCGAATGACCCGACCTGACTCAGGGTCTCTTGCAAGCATGGCTGAACTTAAATGGAATAAAGGGATATTATCTGAGAGGTCACAACAGCCTCACCTGTACTAGACGGCCAATTACCTAACAACCGAAATGACACCATGCTTCTCTGCCAGGAATAACCATGCACCAACAAGGTCACAACCTAGTCTGGAATCGCATCAAAGTAGCGGGGCGATGAATATATGGTTATTTCTTCATAAACCTGCTGCGCACAATCACCCACACAACTGCAATATCTCCCAAAACATACAACACATAAATCAGAAATAAAGAATAAAACCTCAGAGCTATCCAAATCTCAGTAACACGCGCCCACCACACCCTGCACGAGACATAAAACCTCCCTCTCAGAAACCCACCCACTACATAGGTGGCCGTGGGGTACATCCCGGAAGCGCCACACGAAACCCCCTCCAATCCCGGAAATGAAAATTACAGCGCACCACGCGATAATCACGCGAAGATCAAGATAGGCATAGGGGCAGACAGGCTGCCGCACGTATGCAAGTTCGCATCCCCTACAAATAGGCGCCACTGGAGAACGGCGACAATAACCGTGAAATCTACCCTCACCACAAAGAGACACAAGAATATGACACACCACAAACACAGTCGCACCAGCCAGAATCAGAAGGAGACCTCAGAGAGAACCCAAAAACTAATAGCTAAGAAACAGTAAAACACTAAACAGAGAAGGAACGTGAAATAACAGATTGAAGAAAACAAATTAAATAAAAAAATA
This sequence comes from Trachelipus rathkii, assembly GCA_015478945.1. Classification (NCBI taxonomy): domain Eukaryota; kingdom Metazoa; phylum Arthropoda; class Malacostraca; order Isopoda; family Trachelipodidae; genus Trachelipus; species Trachelipus rathkii. Next base: position 11,951 of record JABUQX010019774.1, read on the forward strand.
ATATTAACAATAAATCAATAATAAAGAAATAATAAGAATAAAAAAATAAAAACCATAGAAAAAGAAATACATAAAAAATAATAATAATAATACCTAAAAAAAAACGATACCATAGAACATAATATTGGAAGGTAGAAAGAGCGTGAGGGAAAAGCAATCAAAAAACAAAACGTACTTTACATATGATGAATCTGAGCCCCCCCACCCTGACACGGTGGGGTACGTTAACGGTTTTTTTTAGTAATAAATAAAATGAGGCGTAACACAAACATTAAAAGGCAAATATTATATATATTAATATATTTTTAAAGTAAGAAAAGAGCTTATAAAAATGTCCACCTACAAATTAGCCCCAAATATTCGTGACAAATATATCAATACATAGTAAACGAAATTTCATATAAAACAAAAGCCATTAAATTAGCTTTAAAGTACGTGTTCCCATAAAAACATTAAAAATTATTAATTACAATCAAGCATTGTTATCAATTGTATGTTTAAAAAAGGTAGAAAAGAGGCTACCCTAAAACAATACCCATAAAATCTAGTGTAAGGCATTACAAATTTCTGAAAGAAAATATCTGTTTATGATAAAATGTTATCACATGACACTAATCATAAGTCTAATGAATTCTGAAAATAAAATATCGGAAAATAAAAAATAAAAACACAAATTATGAGCACTATTACAAATCTTCATTAAATATTCAAGAGGTCTTGTATAGTTTTTAAGCATGTACTCAATGAGGTTAATAAAAAAAAACTAAGATAAGCAAATGTTTACATCTCCATATAATTTTTTTTTTTGAGTTCCTGTACAGGTGCAGGAACTACTCACTGTAAAGCGGCTATACTAGTGTGAAACGAACACCAGGGTCTGCGGCTATACTAGTGTGAAACCAACACTATAGGGTCTGTACCTAGACATGTAACGAAATATAATGTCGGTATAGACTTGTTACATCTCATAGAGTAAATTCAGCTCCCATAAGAACGCAAAAATTACGTCCGAACGAAAGTGCTGAGATTCAGCTAGAATGAAGAAAAGCCAATTCCCATAGAGAACGGAGCATATAGCAGAGAAGTATCTACTACGTGGTGACCCTAATGCAGAGCAGTCAATCAAGAGATGGTGGATAGAGAGAAGTGTATGGTCTTGGAAAAATGGACAGAATGAGGGATTTTCCTTCGACATTAGGTAACCATGAGTGAAATTAGTGTGGCCGACTCTGAGTCGGATCAGTGTCACCTCCCGTTGACGACACTGGCGAACCTGCAGACAACTTTTCCCGAGGAGTTTCACTCTGCAGATCCTCACCCTAAGTCTTGATAGCAGGTCTTGAAGCCACTTTCGATGAAACTAATTCTGCTTACCGCTATCAGTTTAGCCGTGAAAACAGATGAATAAGATAGACGGGTGTGGGATACAGTTATGTCCGGAAACACTCTTGGAACTATCAGTGTAAACTGCTATCGAGTAGCTATGGAATACTTTGGTACATGGAGTGAAGGTTTCGTAAAACCTCCATTCTCCACGTGCTTTTCGCCCCTTTCGAGATCAAAGAAAACGGTCAGGGTCGTTTAGTTAGAAGCAAATTCCTCACGTATGTCGTAATCTAAAAGGAGAGGATCCTGAGTAGAGCGATGGTGACGGAAACCAAACTGATAGTTAGAAAATGCGTGAAGTAGCACCAACGTGGAAACAAGACGGGGTGTAGGAGGCGCAAGTAAGAACGAGAAGTCTGGCCATATATAGCAAATCCGTAGTTCAACCTTTATCTCACCAAGACGATATAAAGCTGGAGCTGAATCTTTCTGCCAGCGTCCCAGGTGGTAGAAGTGAGGTGACGAAGAAGATCCAGTGGTCGGTGGAAGCTGGTTTTCAGTTGCTGAACATGTGGAAGATAGGACAGTCGCACATCAAAAATCATGCCCAAAAACCTAACCTGCGGTTCGAATAAAACGGGGAGCTCTAAGAACCAACGAAGGAGAGGCTCTTCCCGTCGGTTTATCCGGCGGAAAAGAACAGCCTTAGTTTTTTTCGGGGAGAACAAAAAGCCCCTTGCAACGAACTAAGCGGACAGTTTATCAATGGTCAGTTGCAAATGGCGCACCATGTATGATAGCCTGTCTCCAGTGATGTATATTACCAGGTCATCCACATAAAGAGAGCAACGGACTGGGGAAGAGACATTAGACAGCACATCATTGAATCCCAGTGCAAAAAAGATCACTAACGACACTACCCTGCGGCACCCACTCTTCCATGAGAAATACTCTGGGGAATACAGAGTTGCACCATACATGAAAGGATCTGTTGAACATCAGATTTTGGAGAAAAGGGGGAAAATGACCCGCAGGCCCAGGGAATGAAGCTTTTGGAGGATCCTTAATCGGAACCATATGCCTTCTCAAAGTCAAAGAAAACCGCCAAGACTTGTTTGCTGTTTGAAAAAGCTTCTCGAATGTCATGATCTAAGCGAAGCGGGTCAAGAGTAGAGCAGTGCTTCCTAAAACCAAACTGGAGAGGAGAGAAAGCCCGGATTTTTTACAGGATAGGGAGAAGACGGTTGGCAACCATTTTTTTTTTCATCAATTTGCATGTGTGACTTGTTAATTCAATAAGGCGGTTGTTAGTTGTCAAATTCGGGTCCTTTCCCAGTTTGGGAATGGGGACAATGTGCGACGCTTGCCAAACGGGTGTGAAAATATTCTTCACCCAAATGTGGTTGTACAAAGTGAGAAGAAATACTGAGGAATACGGTGGAAGGGTGTGGTAAACAGTGATGTCCGGAAACATAGCCGAAGCCCCCACCCCTCCCTCCGTTCTGGAACCATTGGTGTAAACTGCTTTAGAGTCGCTATGGACTTCATGGTTAAGAAAGCAATCCCTCAACTGCACCGGGTGTGCCTCCGCCTTTGCCAAAGGTTGGTTCTCGGTTCTCGTAGCAAACAGCAGGAGGCGGATAAACCCATTTTGAAAAGGTAGAGCTGAAATTATAATGCAAGACCGCTCGCTGAGGAAGGTTGAGGAAAGCGAAGATGGATCAACCCCAACAAATGAACAATAAGAAGGCTTGTGATGGACGCACTCTATTATAGATGTCAAAGCCGATGAGATAAGAACCTGAATACAGAGGAATAAGGAGCTGCTCCCTCCGCAAGGACAGGGGGGCATCACCTTCCTCCACCTCCATGCTTTCCCACGGAGGAACAAAATGCTCCCCTGGCTATTCTCAGACCTTCGGACTGAACGGGTCAAGAAGACGGAAGAAAACCGGAAGGTCTGCCCATATATGGCACAACCGTAGTCTAGTTTAGCACTCACCAGCATGATGTAAAGGTGGAGCATGGTGTTTCTGTTCGCCCCCTCCCCCTCCAAGTCTTAGAGGTGAAGTGCAGTAAGATATCCAAGGAACGGCGGAAAATAGCTTTGAGGTGAGCAATGCGAGAAAGGTACGTCAGGCGCTCATCGAACAGCAGACCCCAAGAGCCTCACCATCGGCTCCACACGGATGGGGGAGCCATAATATAGGAAAAGACTGTATTCGATCCCTACAACTGGGATTTTTTCGGAAAAGCACGACTTTAGTTTTCAACGTGGAGAATGTAAAGCTACGTGAACACCAGGAGGAAACCATATCGATAGCGAGCTGAAGTTGACGCACCATACGAGGACGTTTTGCTCGTGATATATAGGGCAAGATCGCCAACATTGATGGAGCAGCGCACCGAGGTCGGATTGGAATAGACTATTCCATTGAACCCTATTGAGAAAAGCAACAAGCGCAGTACACTACCATGCGACACCCCTTCTTCCTTTTACAAAACGTCTCGACAGTGTGGTACCACAACGGATTAGAAACGAATGATCCGACATTAATAACTGAAGAAAGGGGGGGAAGTTGCCACCTGAGGCCCAAGGAATGAAGACTTCGCAAAACCCCCATCCTCCACGTAGAGGTCAAAGAAAGCGGCCAAGGCCATTTTGTTGGAAGCAAATGTCTCACGAACGTCGTGACCTAACCGAAGGAGAGGATCCTGAGTAGAGCGATGGTGACGAAAACCAAACTGATAGACACTAAATGCGTGGAGTCGCTCCAACGTGGGAACAAATTTGGAAGCCACCAATCTCTCCACGAGCTTGCATGTGTTGCAATTCAATGAAATAGGGTGGTTATCGGAAGTTGGATTCTTCCCAGATTTGGAAATGAGGACAGTATACGCAGTAAACCAGACAGGAGCGAAGACCCCACCACCCATATTCTATTATAAAAGCTGAGAAAAAATGCAGTAGCAGAAGGATGAGCATGCCTTAGCATCCGGAAGGAAATGCCATCAGGGTCAGGAGCTCCATCCTTGCATAGGTTTAGGGCTTCTTCGAACTCTACTCTGGTGAATAATCTGTTGTATGGAAGATCTGTCCAGGGGAGATAGAAAAGTCTAGAGTCTGCACCCTCAGGCGGTCAAATCGAAAAAGTTCACGATGCCGGGAGCCACTGGAGCAGGAAGCGAAGTGATAATCCAATTCGTCCGCCACGACCACAGGAGCAGAGATGACATCAGAGGTATGCGGGCCGTAAGCAAGGAGGATTGGTGTATATGTATGATGTTTACGTGAAACTTTTCGCACAACCCTATGGACCGATGAACAGGCATAGAAGAATTAACGGTGAAAACGTAGTTGCGAAAATATTGCTTCCTCGTTCCTCGAATAACACGCCGGGAGCGGGCTGCCTAAGCTTTAAAAAGAATCAAATTGGGAGGTGTGAGAATTTGTTTAAACAGCCTATATAATTTACGCTTTCACGATTAACCTGGTTCCACCAGAGTTGTCAATTATCGGGTCCCAGATGAACGGGGAATATAGTTCGTTGCCTCCTGTGATGAATTGCTTTCACTGAAATTGTTAATGATTTAATAATGCATCCTCCGTCGAACGAGAACATGAGTAGTTGCAGGAAAGATAGGGTAAAGTTATTAATATATTTAATAGTCTCCTTTAATGAATATACAGGGAACAGAAACCAGTCCCGCTCTGTCGTGTCATTCCAAAAAAGAAGAAAATGGATTGTTGCTGCGGACTAATGGGGCTGGAAGGATGGTAATTACTTGGGAAGTGAATAACTTCCACTCGAGAAAGCCGACCTTTCCACCCAAAACGATTTTATAAAGCTGAGATTGAACACAACGAGAGACGTCAACAAAGGAAGGAGTTATGCCTTGTATCAATCAACGTTCATAATAGTAGTTTTTATGAAATACGACCGTGTTATGTATAAACATTACATATTAATAATCACAAAATATCCAATCAGCGTTGAGGGGGAGGTTAAAGTTACCGAGGACCCCATTCTGTGAATTTATGGACACTCTATGAAAAAAATCCGATCAATTTGAAGTCTTCTACTTTTGAGTATACTTTAATAACTAATGAGCTAGGAGTTTCTAGGTTTACATTTATTATAACCGGGCAACAGTTATATCATAATAATAGCTCTATAATATATTTATATACATAATTAACTATAATATAATAGTATATAGTTATATATATAATATATATATAAATATATATATATATACTATATCTATATATATATATATATAATATATATATATATATGCCAATTTCTTAGATAAGCAGGGGTTGAGGAGATTGGAACTTTCTGGGATAATTCATATTTTAGATATTTACTGTAAATATAGGTTTTTAGCGTATTTTAAAATTCCAGGTTTTAAATTTGGTTTTTAGCTTACGAATAACTTTCTCTTCGTTTCTCCTTTGGGTTTTGTCTGTTTGTTCTGTTTGTTGTTTTTTGTTGTTGTACTGTGTGTGCGTGTATGATGGCGTGATTTGCGCCCAGGCGCGGGCTTTCTTTGACTTTACCAACAACCCGTGGCTTGCACTCTAACTCTTGCATCCGTGGAATTACGCTACAGCTCTCTAACTTTAAACCCTAAATCTTCCGCTCTTGTCTGAGACCCAGCTATGCAAAGAATTCATCCTCTTAACTCGTTTAATATATCCAACTATAACGTATATTTGATAATTTCCGTCTGAAGGGTGGAGTATTAGGCTATGTTAACATAAACACTCCTGTAACACGTCTCGAGAATCTTGAATCTTCCAAACTTCGAATGTTCTGTGGCTTAAATCTTTTTCCTTCTACTATATTAATCTTGTGCTTCAACCGTTCTCCTAATAGAACAGATTTCATGCCTTTTTGATTACCTACTACTTCTCCACGAGACTGTTATATCTCTCATCCAAAATACTGAGTCCTCTATTTAGGGGATTTCAAAATACACAACACTGAATGGTTGGGGGGTCCTCCTTTCATACTGATTAGGTGGGGAGGAAGGCCGAATCATCAGTATTCTCAAGCGATTAGACAACTACTTAAAAGAACCAAACACGCATTCCGGATCGTCCAAACCAATTCTTGACACACTTATCCTATGTTTCATCACTAGTGCCTTCTCTCTATAAATACACCACCTTGCTCCTATCGGTAAATCTGACCACAACTTATATCTCTTTAATTTTAAATACTTTCTCTCCAACAGCTCCATCCTGCCCATGCGTTTTTCTGGCACTTTATCGGGCGACTGGGGGCCATTGCTTGCTTCTACGCTAACTATCATTGGAGTGACTGCTTTGACTCTGAAGACGGCTCGACCTCTGCCGATAAAGTGGAAGTCTGTAATCGTCGATGGGATAGCAGTCATTCCTTCTTCGACTCAATCTTTTCTCTCTGAAAATCCATGGTTCGATCGTCTTGTTCTCTGGCCATTCAGGCTAGAGGCAGTGCGTATCGGGTGTGAAAAATTCTCATTCTCCTATCACTCCGCTAATTTTCATTCACTAGAAATCTTCAGGATACTTCTTCGACGAGGTAAAGCGGACTTTCGATTAAACTGAATGAGTGCGGTCTGTACCTCCTTGGTCTCCTTACTACGACAATTTTCTTTCTGGCCTCTTGCCAAAAACATCCTAAACAACTTCTGTAAAATCATCCTGTTCCTCCTCTTATTCGCTCCATGTTCTGTTTGCTAATACGTGGCCATACTGAAAAAGGCCAATCTCATATCGCCTATCATCGCCTATTTTCCATCAAACTCACCGTGGACGACTCGCTATGGCATGATCCTCTTCCTCCAATCCTACTCATCTCACAGGTGTCCTCTTCGACTTTGCCTGGTGATTACATTTTGATTCGAGAAATCTTGAAGTAAGGGAGGAAGGACGGGAGGGGTTGGCCCGGGGTGGCATACTTCCCGATGTTGAGGGGAGTGTGGCTTCGTGCTGGAGCCCGCCCCTCGTTACAATCTATATTCCTCATATCGCAATCTCAGTACTAGCACTTTCCCTCAGTGTTGGAAGCGCGCATATATCCAACTAATCCGAAAAAAAGGAACCGCTCTGCGATCCCTTTCGTAAAACTATCTGCGCACGTATTAGAAGCTCTCACTATGTATTATCTATGTGGTAAGAATCTTTTGATACCCATTCTCCTTACTCTCACTGACTTAGACAATAGAAGGATGCTGCGGAAACTCAATTCGCTACTTTCCGGTCGCCGTCCCGGCTTCGGGACGCTCGAGTCTCACTGGCGAATTTACTTTGCCTAATTTTAACAGTTTTATGGTTTTCGCCCTTAGGAGTACTACGGGGCGACTTGCGTGGTGTGCGCTTTGAAACATATCCAAAACATTTGACCGGTATGGCACGCGTCACTGCCTCACATCAACTTCCCTCCTTTGAGGTTCCTTCTTCGTCTTTGCTGTACTTTTGAGTCTACGTCTTTATAAATCGTCTCAAATATCGGCTGTATGTTGATGGGGCGACTACTTCTTCTTCTATTTCTATCAATTTAGTGATGTTCCTCAGGGTTCTGGTCTTAACCCAACTCTTTATTCCTGCTTTTCATTATGATCTTCTCAAACTGCACTGCTAAACTCACTATCACACCCTCATATCCCGATGACTCGACCCCTTCATTTTCCAACTAATTTTCAATTCTGCTCCCTCCTTACTTTTTCTAGAATTGCCTCTCGTCTTCACCTTCCGATTCTATTCTAGCTGATCTGGACAGAAATTTCCGGGTGGGTCGTCTCAACCTGTGAAATTTAATTCTTTAAAAACCAACTTCTACAAATTCCCTCTCTAAAAACACTTGCTAACTTTCCTATCTCTTATCCTGGTTCTCTCGTCTTCCTGTTGACAATAGGTAACATTCTTGGCTTAACATAACAAAAATGGTCTCTTGTGAACCTCACATCACAAAGGTGGCTATGGCGGCCTCAAAGAAACTAAGAAATGTGTTAAGGCCAACACCAGGAACTTTGAGTTTCCTCTTCTCAGTTGTCCAGCTATACAAGGGCTCATCCGCCCTTGTACCGAGTACTGCTCTCATATCTGGGAGCTCTGTTTCACCCGGCTTTTGATAGGGTCTCAAGTCAAAGGCCAAAGGCTTATAACTGTCCTGTACTTTCTAGTTCACATGACCCTCTATTCTTTTTGTGACGCGATATCGTGCTTTATTCTCTGTGTTCTACAGTAGCCGTAGCGGGCAGTAGCTCGAGGACCTTTCCACTCGCGTACCAATCCTACCTTATCGGAACGACCACGAAGCCAAGGGGGGGTCTGTGTCGTGTAACATGTAGTTTGTGTTTTGATATTTCAGTAACCTTCCAGATGTTCCTGCGGTGTGCTTCAATTCTTTCATTGACTAACCAATCTTTGTGTGCACTTCCTCTTTCCATCTTCTGTGTTCCTACTCAATTTAATTCTCTCCTCACTTTAAAGCCTGGCGTCTGTGCTCTCCTCGTAATTTGGCGTTAGATGAAATTTGAGCGTTTATACACCCCCCTCCTTGATGGGCATCTGCCCGTAGACCGCGTGTCAGGTTTTAAATATCAGTCATAGGTAGTATTTAATATAGAATAGTATATAATAATATATATATATATAATATACTTTATTATATATATACTTAACTAAATATAACAGTTTATATATTATTATACTATTATAACTAATAATAATATGTATAACTATAATATAGTACATATAATATATATATGGTTATATATATCTGAAGACTGTTATAGTTTTATTTTACGACTCCGGTCAATTTGATTTGTTTTCGTTTTGTCTTTTTTAAATATATTTCTAGTAAAACAGTTCATGATACTTAACAATAATCGGGTAATGGTGGGATGAACGGGACAATGATCAAAAAGTATAATAGGACTTGTTCAGCGTTTTACGACGCTTCTAGTTTTATTTACTGTATTTTGTTTCTCTTTTTCAATAATATCTAGTATAATTGATAATAAAGCGGAATTTAAGTGTAACGGAACAGCATTAAAAAGTTAGAAATATTTTAAATAATTTTTTAATTTTTTAGTATAATAAACCTGGGTTTTACTTTTTTACTTCCGTAATTTTATTTTGTTTTTGTTTCTGTTTTTTTAACTAAAGGAATACGCATGGGTAAACCGCAAAGATGGCAGGAGTCGGGTCTCCGGGCCTTACCAAGTGGACGACGATGGTCCCTAGAGTCTGCATGCGCTCGATCCCCTAATATTTTTTTTAATATTTATTTATTTAATTTATTTATTTTTACATTTTTTGTAATAAGCTTTTAGACGGACGTTTGATTCCAAATAGTTAATCCGGTTTGTCTGTAAGTGTTCGTACGTTTTACGAGCAAATACGATTGTATTATTTCAGAACAATCTTTTCAATTTTTGATAAAAAAAATTTACTATACATGGGATTTCTTTAAAAAAAAATTTATAAATATGTTTCGAAACTTTTGAATCATGTCCGTTAGCCACTTAAAAATTCCTTTGTTAGTATCTGGAATATTTACAATATTTAGTGTATAAAAAAAAAAAAGTCAAAACTAAGACTGCGAGCTTCTGTTGTGAAACACACGGGGAACATATATACTTAAAGTATATTAATAGTATGTAAAATAAGAATCTTATGTAAATATATGGTCTCATGCAACCGCTATATTTATAGTAGTTATAATACGATATAAATATACCTTCACTGAACGAACGTAAAGTAAATGTAATTTCTTAATTTAAAATAACCCTTACGTATAGGGAAGTAAAGGGATATATATATTCTATAATTATATAAGCATAGTATACTAATAGTATACGTATATATATAATATATTATATGGATTTTAATATTAAAATCATTTATTGCCTAAGTAATATTTTTTTTTATTTTGCATGCCCCAAATAACCGGATTCGGGGATAACGACCCCATATATATAACTGGGAGGGAGCTGACATTTTTTTAATTACTTTTGCTTTTTTCTAATTTTTATATTATTATCTACGTTATGTTATGTTAACTTTTTTTTATAGAGTAAGTGCGTGTAAGGTAGATATTACTATTTATACATAAACTGGAACTTCCTAGCCTAGGACAGCAGCGACAAAGAGTGTTTTATCGAATTGCGGGGTCATCTGGGTAAAACAATTATTATGTCTATAGAAACTATGTAACGATCCTATCGGACAATATCAATATAGTATATATAATATTCTATATGCTGCCTATATATAATATGATAGTTACTACACTAATAATCATCCACAATTTATTTACAGTAAGTACATATTATATCTTTATTATCAATACAGCTTATTGATCGACACTATTAATAATAAGACCTACTATTAGCCTACTTGTAGTTAATATAAGCTATAAAACATACTTGTTACCATATTACTTAGTTGCCATGCAACCTTACAATCGCCATAGTCTCATCTTACTCATGTGGGGAAAGTGATTATAGTTCTTAAAAATAGAAAATAGGCTATCTGCGAGATCCTCTTTCATTTTTGCTGCTTTATGTCTGATTTCACGCTCCTCTTTTGTTCACTGATACTCAGTTAAGCAGCTCGTTCACCGCTGTATGACTAGGATTCCTAACGATAAACATGGCCTTAGTAAATATCGTTCGATATAGAAGGAGAAATTTCTCTTCGTACCATATAGTCTTCATGTCATCAGAATCGTTAAATACTTGATTATTGGAAAGAAAGTATTAGGGTTGAAGGTTGAATTTATTAGATATTAAATCCAAATTAGAAACATAAAATGATACAGGTATGAAAAAATACTTCGAAGTTGCACTTGCATTTTGTGCTGTGGAATCGCAAGTCAGCCGAACTTGTATGAAAGTGGTTGAAAGGTCGATCATTAGAGTCACAATCACACTTGTAGTTCAAATTTTTTTTGACTCCACTCTGACTATTCTGAATGTTACATAACCCAACTGAGCTAAGACGCGCCTCTTGAAAATTTACCGGACTCCGATCCGACTTACCAACTCTCATTTCAAAATTACCGATTTCCCCGACTGCCGACTCCACAACCCTGATACAACAGTAACCCTCATAACCTCAGATAACCCTTACGGAACCTGCCGATCTCAGACGACTTAGTACTTTCAACATCTCACCCAAAGGAATTTAATTGTCGCACCAGCCATCTTCCTACATTCATCCCTTTTCGTCCAATATATCTATACTCATTCCTCTTCCCGCATGCCCCAACATATATCCTAAATTATTCGAAACTCAAGATCATGTTCGCAGTTGCTTTCATGCTAGCATGACTTCACACCTGCAGGAGTCTCGCTTCACTCCTACCAGATAACCTTACATCCGCCTTATATACTTAACCCTTTTTACTTTGAAACCCTCAAATTAACAGTACCACTGCCAAACCCTCTACCATCTCGACCAAACTCTCCTTCAGAAATGCTAGCAAACAAAGACCTAAATCAACCTGAGCTATACAATAAGGCTGGGCACCCACTTCAATCTCTCCTCCATTCTCTCATCATTACTAACACTTTCCATCTCTAATTCTTTTCATAGACCTCAATCCGGTACAAATTAAAATAACCAAGGAGACATAAATTTCCCTACCTTACTCTCCGCTTCCATTCAATATTGAAAGACCAATCACTGTTCGATCTCGACTTTCCATTAATTCCTTAATAGCCTTCCTTATCCTCAATACATAGCTTTTGCATTCGCATTCAGAAAAATAAACCCACCCCAACACCATATATTAGCTAACACCTGCCAGGAGAGCTATCGCAATATTAAATGTCTATTTGTCATTTAACAAAGACATGCAACAACTAAACAATTCTATCCCTTCCTCTCTCTCATTATGGTTCAAAGCAATGTTATTTTTCAATGTAAAATATTTGATCCACACATCCTCTACGCACTTCTTAAATGAACCTTGTTGTCTTCACCCAATCTCCTGCTTCAAATACTGAACTTTCATTCAATCAAAATATATTAGCCTATATTTCCGCTCCGAATTCAAAAAATAGAGTTAATTTAGACTTGGCTCTGAATATTTTGAAACAAAGTTTCAAAAAAATATTAATACATAAAAAATGTGATAGATATTAACTTCAATGTTTATACTCCAAAAAATTGACGCACCCAGAGAAATTTCAAATGGATAGTGGTTAGGAAAAAAGGGTTATTTATAAACTTATAATTGTGTTTATACATTAAAAATAAATTAATAATAATAGATATAATCAATAATATCATTAATCAATAATAACTCATCAATGATAATCTAATTAATCAAAAATTAATATAATGTGAATAGTATAATAATAATTAATTAATATATATAATAATAATTCAACAATAATAATGAATAATATTAATAATAATAAATTTAGGGCGGGAGATTGGACTTTTGCGTCTTAAGTGATGATTCGGAAGCAACGATGACAGTATTGCATCGTCGGGTTAGTTTAATCCACTAGAAAAATTTCCTATGAATATAATAATCTAAAGGATTGGAATGTTAAATAAATTCTTTAAAGGTTATACTTTATATATGGGAAATTATATAGGCTCTGGTGTAAAGAAGACTGATGCTTGCAGATATCTTATAAGTATTTGACCTGAACTAAAGTAAGTCCAAAAGACCCAAAAATAATGTAACTATTAATAATTTTGCTTCCATACTCTCAACTTATCTCAAATATACAAAAATATAAAAACTAACCTATGGAGTAACATATTCAAGTCGCCTGGTACGATAAAAAAATAGTCAAAACATACTGACTAAATAGATCAGAACAATGATGAATATAGAAATGAGGCTACGTTTATGTTAATGAGTGTAATACTTAATTTGAGTAAAAAATAAAGGTTCGACGCCAATCCGCAATCATGCGGTGTTATCACAAAAATTCCTACTCAATAGGACGCATCTGTTCATACCTGTTATAATTCTTATGGTATGCGGCATAAAAATATATATTACAAGGTTCAGTGACCATAACTAAAAAATTGCTGAGATTACACAATATATAAGGCAATGGGAAATGATGTACACCACTGGTTCAATGCTGCGTAAATGATTGCAAATTTATTACACTGACTAATTATCAGCAATAGAAAAAAATGAGCATAAATCTATCCTATCTATAAAGAAGTAAGCCTATGGCTTAGCTTAAGGTTTTTGGTTTTTAATATATTTAAAAACTTAATTATTAAATAAATATTTTGAACATGAGTTATTTTTTATTATTACATTTCCCTGTGTATTAGAAAGGGAGATAGATAAATAAGTTACGCAACCAAGTCTCACCTTTGCTATTCGGTCAATGCAGTGTTTCCGTCTAAGACGTAAGCAATTTATTCCAAAATGCTCCGATGATTTGGGGCTTCGAAGTAAAATTAGAATCTTGTCTGCTAGTTTTTGTCTTAGTGCTATTCAGTTGTATATTTTTGCTAGTTCTATAATAATTATATATTAATTAATTTTTTCATCTGTAACTAAATTCCGTTGGGAATTCCAGCCCTAAGGGCTCTTCTTCTGTTGTTTGTAGGTCTACCTAATATTAAAAAAAAGGGAACAAGCCTGTTGCCTCGGAAAAATATCCAAAGTTAAACAAGCTGCTTCCATCTCAGTGATAATGTCATTATCTCTGTGTTGGAGACAAATACTTCTAAATCATTCTTATTTATAGTTTTGTAATGTTTAACCAAGAATGAGATATTGATAATTTACCCTACGGTATTAATCAACTGCTTCTTAAAATTTTAAATTAAATTTAGATAAACTATTACAATAAGAAAATTACTCAATTAAAAAATTTAGATAAAAAGTTTAATAAATGCATTACCAAAATCTAAATTTATGCTCATTTTTTACTGTTGCTTTAACCAGGTATATTTTTATGAAATTAAAGAATATTAGTTTTACTTCTTGGCATCAAACTTTAAAAAGTATTTAAAATATACTAAAAATATTTTATAGGAAAACTTGTTCTTGTACATACCCTACACACACTCAATACAACTAAATTCTTTATACTTCTACGTTTCCTTATTCCATTTACCCTTTATGTATGTGAGGTACTAATAAGGCTCTCCTAAGCCGATCATCTCGAACTAATATGTACACCAATGACCAATAAGATGCTTTGTTACAAACTTACATAATTCTCTTCAGTCACCATCTACGCTACCAATTTCTTCGATCAATATTTCACCACATAATTTCCATCTGAGGTGAGATCTGCTTGCAGATTTACCATTCTGAAGCAACTTTCTCTCGCCCAATCATAGCTCTACCTCTTCCTATTATACGTTCATCCCAATAAACATCTATTTCTTCTTGCACCATCCAACTCAACTCAACCAATGTCATTGTATCCCGCTCGTTCTATTATTGGCCAAATTTCTTATGAAGATTTTACGAACTTTCCATCCACATTCAGATAAGGCTTTTTAATCCATTTACATTAGTTAGAGCGGAAGGTACCATCCCTATTCTTATTCTATGAAAATTCATGAGGTTATTATAAAGGAGGAAGTAATGGGTAGAGTGACAGAAAGTGAAAAATGGTAAATCTGCAGGTATACATGAATTACTAGTGAAATTATCAAGAAGGGAGGCGAGATGGGAGAGATGGTGATAGATACGATTTGGAAGTTGTGTAACAAAGCGTTTTCACTGACGAACACACGTTTCGGAGCGGAGTGAGGAAGGCAGTATAGTAGACCTTTTTATATACAAGGAGAAGAGGGCACTACATAGGTAACTGTAGTTAATTAAAGGGAATTAGTATCACAATTGAGTGTTGCTAGGGATCAATATATATTGGTTAATTTCTTGCGCTTCAACACAGTTCGTCGCGAGTGACTTAAGGACTGTGATTCTGGGTTGAAGAATAGGTGCGTTTGAATATTGGTAAATAGGAATGTGTGGAGCATATATATTTACATCGAAACCATATGTAGTGAGAAATGAGAGGAGATGAGAATTAGAATTGTATTTTAGAAGTTTATGGACTTGCACCAGGCGTATGATAGAGGTACAGGAGACACGCTCTATGGCAGTTTGGCTAGTGATATAGTGTGGTTGGTGGTAAACTGTCTGCCATGAAATAAAAGTATGTATGTATGTACGTAGTACGTACGTACGTAAATGATGCGAAAGCGATTGTTTAAATTAATAGCGGAGTGAGGCAGGGATCTGTTTATGTCATCCTTGGTTATTCAATTTGCATATTGGATGGTGTTATGAAAGAACTAGATGTGGAGTGGCGAGGGATGGTCGTTAGACATGATGGAGAATGGAGTTTAGTGGAGAGTGTCCTACCTATTTTATGCGGATAATTTGGTTTTGTGTGGTGAATTTGAAGAGAGTTTTGAGAGGATTGGTATAGAGATTTAGCAGGGTGTCAAAGGTGGGTTTTGAAATTAGAGAGCGAAGATAAGGTAAGATTATGGTTTGTGAGTGAGAACAGTCTGCATTGTGAACTCATGTTGGATATGTTAGATGGTGAGACACTGGAACAAGTGTCTGAGGTATAGAGAGTATTACATGATATATATGATATGGTATAAAGTGAACGGATGATGCCAGGTGTATAAGGACTTCTGAATGAGAAGTGCAGTGCATAATCGTTTAAGTGATGGTTAAAGGGTAAGTTCTTTGAGGTGCGCACTAGGTTCTTACATGAGGTTATGTTTGTTACCTGTGTTATGTATAGTATGAAGACTATGGTCTGTAAATAAGAGGTATACACGCGTATAATCTAAAGTTCATCTTTACGATGGGACAATCCTTATCTTTGGTTGTGTAGGAGTGTTGACCAATGCAGCGATTGGATAAATATGATGAATGAACTTATAAGAGAGAAGTTTGTGTTGTCTCGAAGTTGGCAGGAAAGGAATATGATGAGTTTGGCAGAGGCAAGAAGAAAATAGTGCATAAACGGGAGTGAAGGCGGGTTTTGTGAGGGGGTTAAATGTGTCTTGTCGCCGCCAACTGGGGCCAAGGATGAACCCACGTTGCAGCCTGCCATATCTGGAGATGGTTGTGACACGGTCCCCGTGAAGCTCTCGGTTGGATTTCTGACTGCTGACAGTTTTCACTAAAGAATATACAATGGGACGCTAAGGCTGGGCTTTCTTCTCGACTTGCCATTATTTTCCTACTATTTTTGTTTATTCCGGTCACTCTTTACTCACTTTACCCTACTTTAGGGGAAAAGGATGGGGGAGTGAATGATGCTATCGGATATACGATATATATAATATACATAATAGTATACACTATATATATATATTCATATATCGTATATTATATATATATTATATCTGAACTTATATAGTATATATATAATATATGATACTATGATATATATATTTATAATAGTTAATATATATATATATATATATAGGGTATCTCACGAGTTATTTTTAATTATACCTCACCTTATATATATATATATCTAGTAGAGATATATCAGGGGCTGCCACTCACCCTGGGTAGGACAAGGTCACGACAGGTCCCCAGTGGAAAATGCCCTACATAAATAAGAAGTGCAACGTTTAGTTGTAATTCTTTTTTAATATCTTAAACCCCCTAGGCGTAATTCATAAAAATTATTTCTTACAGAGTTTGGTTATCTAAGACATTTATAACAAATTTCAATTTTCCTCTTAAAAAGGTAAAACTTTTTGTGCATCTCCGCCGCTTAGGCTTCCATATTGAAACTTGGTTTAGTGACTGTTCCCGGTTGCTTTTCTTATTTAATGATTACAAATATAGATGCACTAAAAGCATTCTACTTCTGCTTTTTCGATTTCGCTCATAATCATTGTTTGGAATGATTTTTCGAGGAGAGAATCTCTCTCTCTCTCCACTCTCTCCTCCTACACGCATCACACTCTCTCTTCTCTATAGCTAAACGATTATATATTTATACACTATATACGGATATATTATACTAATATAGATATACCCTTATATATACTACTATCTATATAAATTACCTACTATATATATATATTTTATATATATAATATAATATTCAAAATTAAGGATCTTGAAAAATGGCATACCTTAAATGCACGCGTCTGATATATATATATTATATATATATATATATATATATATTATATATATATATATATTTATTATTATATTACGTATTTTATATTATATACATATAATATAATATTATAATATAATATATATTATATATATATATTATATATATATATACTATACATTATATATATATATATATATATATATATATATATATATATATACTATTATATATATTATCTCACTCTACCATAACCAGTTACGTACGCATGTAATATTTCTTAATAGTATGATATTCTAGCTATATACAATAATAATATAATAATCTAATATAATTAATATCTATATATTATATTCTACTATACTTTATATTTATACGTAGGTATTATATATAGTAGTAGTATACGGTATACCATAGCTCTCAAATATATTACCCCCATATCTCTTAGGATATACTATATCTTATATATATATATCTAATTATGTAAATATATATATAAAGTATAGTATAAAGATAGAATAAGATATGATAACATATAAGTTGTCTAGTTTTTATTAGTGTATTATTATTAATATTATATGATCTTATATATATATATATATATTAGTTATTGAAATATAATATATTATACGATTATATAGTAAACTAGTATACCTATAATTAAGGGTAATAGTTATTATAGATATAAGTATACTAGTATATAATCCATAATAGATATAATATATTATTATATTATATATATAAGTATATAATATATATAGTATATATATTATATTATGAGAGAAATAAATACATAAAATATTGTTATCTTAGTAGTTAGTATATAATAAACATATATATATTAAGGTAAATATACTAATTATACCTATAATATATATATTAGTATTATATATATTATATTATACACCTATAATGATAATACCTTATATTCGTCTAGTATATATAATACATAACGAGAAGTTACATATTAGTAATAATGTAATTATCGTGATATATGTTAAATAAATACTGTTTAAGACAGTATGTTATACAGATAAAGGGCAAATTTAATAGTATAAAATATAACACATATAACTTAATATATATAGTATTATATCAATAGCTATATCGGATATAGTAGTGTACGTAATTGCTTATTAGGTAGAATATAAAGTCTAATATTATTATATTTATTAGAGTGATAATACCAGTTTATTATATAAGAGTATAGCTAACTATTTATAGACGCGTTGGCCCGTGGTACTTTTCCTCTCCAGGGAGTTGGCCAGGCTTAAGTTTATATACTATCATATGACAATTATATATATATAGTCATACATATAAATAAATAATATAACGAAAAATAATAATATATAATAATAGTATATAAGTATACATTATTATTATACTACTTGCATAATACTATAGGTATAGATATAGTAGAAAGCTTATCATAGATGAAGTTATGAGGGAACAGAGAGAGGACAAGATGAGAGGAGAGGAATCTCCTCCGGGAATATGAATCATCAATTCACAGGCCCAACTGATCTGAGGCCGAATCGAGAAAGTCAGGAGAGTGTTAGATCGCTTTTAGTGCAACATCAATATTTAGTGACATTAAATAATGATAAAGCCAGAACGTCCATTTATACCAATTATATAGGGAAGCCATAGAGCGGCGTAGAACGCACAAATTTGTTGGTCCTTTTTACTCAAGAGAAAATGAGAATTTGTTTAAAATTTCGATAACAACTTCTGTAAGCACATCTAAGTTTAATGAATTAACAATTTGGTATGTTAAATTTTGAAAAGAATATAGAATAAAGAAATAATTCACTTCTTTTGTAGGATATGCACTGCCTACCTTGCCTAGTAGTCAGTCTTTTATAATACGTAGTATGATAATACTAAATAATATATATATAATCAAGTAATAATAGGAAGCTAATAGTATTGGTAGTATATATATATATAATACTATATATAATATGTAATTATATATATAACTATATATATATATATATATAATATATATATTATATATACACTTTGCATAGTAGTTCCATAATATATAGATAACTATATTAATATATATATAATACAATAATAGTATCAAATCGATCATCGATCACCCCACATTCTTTCCCCTAAGGACTGGGGTAAAGGGTGCGTAACATCACCAGGAAACAAAAATAGTAAGAAAAAATATGACGCAAGTCAAAAACGAAAGCCCAGCTTACCGTCCCCTTTATATCTTTTAGTGAAACTCTCGTCGCCGTCGAAATCGGAAAATAAACCCGAGAGCTTCACGGAACTGTGATCAGGAACCGTCGCACTAGTGGCATCTCTGTCAACGTGGGGTTGATCGCCTTGGCCCAGGTGGGACCACAAACAATACACCCTCACAGAAACCCACCATTTCACTCTTTATTATGCACTATGTCTCTTCTCGACTTGCCAAAAACCATGCGATTTACCCCCTTTGCATACTCACATACAACAAGCACTCGCTAGATATGTTACATCAATCTCTCATTATAATATACAATTCTTCTTCTACACTCACACATTCAATAAGATATCCTGTCCATCGCTAAAGCAGCATTGAACGTCAGATGTACACCGTCTTATTCCAGACCCAATTAGTACTCTACTTATCATACAATTTAACACAGGTAGAAGTAACACACCCAATGTAGACATCTAGCGCCTAACGTCAAGTACATATAGTCGCTTTACATCACTAACGATTTATTATGCACCTGCCGACCTTCCTGTCATTCAATCAACTTCCTAATTACCTCGTGGGCATCATCCGCTTTCCTTTTCATCCTATTTCATGTATATCTTGGTAATATATTTAATACTCAATGACCTATGTATGACGCAGCCCGCATTCACACAGTCCTCTCGAACTATTTAACTTCCAACCAGACGCACTGTTCTCATCTCCCACAGACCATATACGTTTACTCATACTTACGTATGTGCTTTTCAAACCCCTTCCTTTTACACACACTACCCAAATCTCTCTCCAATCCTCTCAAACCCTCTTCAGATTTTCACCGACACAACAAGTACACAAATTCATTTTTACCTCATTGTAATATAATTGGAGGTTAGGGAATAGGAACTTCCCACTCTCACTCCAGCTACAGTGCGCAATACGAGTTATACTAAGAACCAAAAATCTCACAGAGACCGCCGCATACCGGAATCTATATCCTACAAAATCGTCCTCGTGTTTCTATTTTACATGAACGAAGATCGTCATACTGCAACATTGGACATTATAACTCAAAAAGACATAAACACACCACTGGGGCCTCACCTCCCTTACGTTAATGATTCAAAGCCAACGGGGGCTTCTGCACTCCAATTTTCTTAACAAACACCCTCACTATCGTCATACATACATACTTTCTGATTTCATTCAGAACGCCACCAACCTACCATAATAAGTCACTACAACTGCCATAGAGCTTTCCCTATTAAATCTATCATACGCCTGGTGCAAGTCCACACCATTCCATGTTATTCTTCTTCCAGCCAATTTTCTCTGCCTGTTAAAATATCGGTACTAATTAATTCTGTACCGTCAGTTCACTCAATTAAAGGATCCCCACCACAGGGGATCAAGGCTTGGATTATAAGCATCCATATTTGAAACGTGGTTTCAACTTTTCTAGCGGACACCACGGTTGACATAATACATAGCCGCTTGACGGGGCGGAGTCTTACTGCGAAATTAATAACGGTGCAGCCCTATTGCATATATTCTGCCGTTCAATACCGTCAGTGTTGTCAACAAGGGGACCAATAACCTGTCCACCCAAGTTACGTAATTCTTATTTAACTTACATAAATTGGGGTTGTGACAATTTTGATGCTTCAGTCGTAATATTCGAATAACTATTCACCTGACTTATGTAAATCTTCATGTATCTAATCTCAGTTTTGTAATAACTAGAGTATACATACATCTGTGTATATGTGTGTCTTGATTCCTCGAATTTAATAAGTAGTGTGTTTCAATTTTATCAATTTGTATGTTTAAATGCTGCGGGCCTAATTCGTTTCTTCGTGGGAATACGATTTTAAATAATTTCGATCCTGCCCATTTTTGCCTTGTGCTTATATTTAAGATAATCAAATATTAATTGTTTTTTTTTATAATCGAATAATAATTTTTTTTTTTTGTAACAATACCCCGATATTTGTGTAGGTGTATTGGTGATGTGGCCATATCGTACTGTACTTTTTTTTCTGTATTACTTTAACTATACATATATCTATATATATGTATATTTTGTTAGTTAATTTATATTTATTTTGGTTATCTTCGCAAGAATACGCCTATATTTATATAGGTGTATTGATCGTTCTTGTAATACTATTTTATTACCTCTGCGATCCTCGTCGCGTTGATTGGGCCGGCCTATAATATAATGAATGTCTTATTGACCGTGCCGTTAGCAGTGATTCTGACACTCACCGAGTGTATCTGATTTAAATTAAATAATTTGTACCTGAATTGGTTATTTTCGCAAGAATACGCCCATATTTATATAGGTGTATTGATCGTTCTTGTAATACTGTTATATTACCTCTTAGCCTCTACGATCCTGTCAGCGTTAATTAGCCACTGTAATTGGATAAATTATATTACATGAGTAATCAATTTATTAATTTCTTAAACAATACCCCTATATTTTATAGGTGTATTGACTTATATATTATATTTTTTTTTATAAAGAAACTTATCGTGCAAAGCACAATTCGTGTACATATCAATTTATTTTTTAATTATATAATGTTTATATGAAAGCTTGTGTGTCTGGTGTTTTATTTCATAGATAGTCTCCTTAGTGACATATAGAGTATCCTCTTTTTCTTCTTTCCTTCTTTTCTTTCTATGTGCTGCAGAAAGAGTTTTGCGGCAAACGGCTGGCTGGCGGCTCCCGGCTGATGCAGTTCGATCCGTCTTTCGCTATTAGCTTTCTGCGCTTAGGTTTTCTTTTCTTTTTTCCGAGAACTACAAAGTTTTACCTACATCACGCGCGCTATAATAATATTATAGTATATATGTAGTATATAATATATATATATAATATATATATATATATATATCTATATATATGATATATATATATATATATATATATAATAGTTATATTATTATATATATATATATATATATATATATATCAGTCTGGCCTTTTTTCCATATAAGACTGCGGGTAAGGTGCGGGTGACATGCATCGGAAAGAGAAGTAGCTGAAGAACATGACAAGTCGAAAAGAAAGCCCAGCCCTACCGCCCGCCTCTGATACCTATTAGGTAAGTGAGACTCGCCGGGCCGTCAGAAAATCCGCCCTAAGAGCTTCATGGGACGAGGTGACCGACGCCTTCACTAAGCAATCGGTCAGGTGTAAAGGGTTTCATGACCTTTGGCCGCGGGTGGGCCACAACCGTATACTCGCCTCACAAAGCCCCGCCATTCACTCTGATTATGCACCTTTATTCTCGCCTCGCCAAACTCACATTTCTTCTCTCCTTCAGACATTCCGTTTACTGACTCAATCCACTTTTTTCTTCGTCTTCCAGCGCGGTCGGTATTGATCCCAACCACACTCTCCGATATAAGCATCCGCTTGAACCAACGTGAAATGTCATGTCATGCCTTTCCAACACTGACCAACACCATCACAAAGTACTTTCATTATTCTCTCATTTACACCCTTTCTTCACACCACATAACTCTCTAATATTCAGTCCTCATTTTAGGTCAATTCTTTTCACACACGCTAATGCACTCCCTAATTATGATATATACGTATAATATATTATACATAATATTTATTAATATATATAGTATATATATATATATATTATATAGTATATATAGTATATAGTAGTATATATATATATATATATATAATAAAATTAATTTTAACAATTGGGCAATATGGCAATTAATAAGTTGGTAAACAAAGAACATTAACGGGAAGATAAAGAAACTTGGCTCTCCGGGGTTGAAACCACAGCGATCGTTTGCAACTGAGGAACAACAATACTCACTGCTTTAACAGTTGAGGCTATCCTCAACTGGGAAAAAAAGTTTGATTCAATGAACAACTTTAAGCGAATATGATCGACCCCATCAAGGCAATGGGATCGGAGGAGGTTTTCAACCCTGTCCATCCTTCGTGTTCCTGAACGATATTATTAAATTAGTTTTAAAATTAAATGCAATTTAATAAGTCTGTAAACAAGACAATTTAATGGTAGATAAAAAAACTTGCCGTCCTTCTGGGGTTGAACCAGCCATATGTTGATGACTGAGAACAATGTACTGCATGCTTTTACCATCTCTCAAAGCCAAAAAGAAGTTTTTGATTCAAGACCAACTTAAGTTCTGCAACCATTATTCTGAGTTTATCAACATTTCTACGCGAGTCCATAGCGCGCTATGACATTATCTGTTTGCTTGAAATGTACTCCATTTCCAAGCGAAATTCCAACAAATCAGTTAATGTGTGAGCAAATCTTGAATCTACATTTTTTAATGAGTTATAATATTGGCAAGTGGTTGATTGACGCAGCTTGCAATTATAAAGGGGTAATTGCCTAAAAGGAAAGATTTGAAAGTCTTTATCCCCCATTTGATGACTGCTAACTCTCTCATTGAATGGCACTGTAGTTTTCTGTGCCTTAAGGAATACCAATGCTAGTAAAGCGTATTGTTCTCGAGAGATTTTTTGCATCCCTCGCCCTACCTGGTATTGCAAGTCAGTTCCTGATCCAGCACCGCTTCTTAGAAGCATCTGGTGGTAGTTATGGGCATTTGTGTTCGCTGTTATACATCTGAAAATACAATGTTATTCTCTAAAAGACAAATTTCCTTTGCCATAAGGTTAAACCCAGGAAAGTATGTAAATCACCAATGGTCTTGATATTTTAAATCTCAAACTCTTTTACCTTTTCAAAATAAGCGCTTGTTCTTCTGCTGTCTTTGTTATAACATGTCGCCAAAAAATTGCTATTTTCTGCACGTAACTCAAGCAGCATTTAAGTAACTTTGCCTTTAACCTCCTCTTTCCTAATCATATTTAACACTGCCAGTCAGCAATTCCCGAAATGATTTTTCAAAAATCATTGGAAAGCAAACAAAACATCATGCAAAGTGGCAATGTACCAAAGGTGGGGAGGTAACTTAATTTATGGGAAATTTATAATATAGAGAAAATGAATGTAAAAGAGTCTTACATGAAGTGCATTGCATTTTGGGAGATTTCGATAAAGAAAAGGGAGTTGTAAAATTTGAAATTTCAGATATGTCAATTGAAATTCCTCATTATAACAAGTTTATGATCATAATCAAGTTTGGTTTAGGGGAGGAGGAGGGGGGTAGATTGTACTCGTTCGAAATTACACTGGTATATAAAAAGATTTTTAGTTAATAAACTACTCCGACGATATTTCTTTAGTTTATTAAATATATATATATATTATATATTATTATTATTTTTTTTTTTATATAATTCAACAACATTGAAATTTATATATGTTTAATAATACTAGTATAATCTTTTATATTAATAACAAAAACTGTTATTCTGTACATAAATAATTTAGTGATTTGTTTTCGGGTCATTCCATGTCAAATCACCAAATTTAAAGAATGGTTCCAGGTTTTTTTTATTTTACTTATAATTCAATGACATTGAAAAATAGTAGAAATACATGTTTTTTTTTTCAATTTTATTTTGTTTAATAAACTAGTATAACCTTTTTATATTAATAACAAACTACTGTTATCCTTTACATAAATAATTTGTGATTTTTTTGGGGTCATTCCATGTTAAATCACCAAATTTTAAGTATGGTTCCAGGTTGACCACCTTCAAATTTTTTTGAATTTTTACCAAATGTTCCTGGAGGTCTTAAATGAGGTCCTGCAAAGTTTTAGCTTCATACAACATATATTCATAGCACTAAGGGTCCTCAAATAAAAGGTGGCTTTGCAATGCGGATGAATTAGCAAAATTTTGTCCAAGTTTGATGCTTTATTAATCTGCAATAAACATTATTTGCATTTTGGGGTTTGGTATTCTGGGTCAACTTTTGCACAGAATTCAAAAATTGTTGGGTTTGGTATTCTGGGTCAACTTTTTGCACAGAATTCAAAAATTGTTGTTGCGACAACTTAAGCCCAACTTTGAGAACTATTTGCTAAATGGCACAGGCATGGTATGTTCTGATATTGGGCCAATGTACACACACACATGCTGTTTGAGCATTGTACAAGTAGCAACACCATTGCAATTTTATTTCTTGTGTTATTGTGTAAGGAAGTTGCCTCAGAAATCTTTAAACACTAAAAATGGTCATTTTTAGAGTTCAATATGTCCACATTGATACTTCCAATTTTATTTTAAGAAACCATTGGAAAGAGCAGATTTTTCACTATAGGAATCTATGTTTATTAGATGGGGCTGGTACACCTCAGTCTTTATAACTTGCTCTAAAGATAACAATTTTAGGTGTCTCCGATGACTACTTGTTTATTGTCATGAAGTCACCATACTTGCAGCTTCTCTGACCACAACATAGTAAATCTGTCAATAAGATGCTAATTGCCTGTAAAGAGTAAATTCAATTTTAGAAAAAAAATGGATACTTATTAATAAAGCTTTGTTGTACCAGATTTGCTGGTGGTGCATAAAATAACTGTTGTAGAATAACGCACCTAAGTAAAATTCATTTATCTAGATTATTCTAAGAAAATAATTGTCAACTTGAATAATTCATAATAAATGATATAGTATTTAAATATTTTTTTTAATGAAATTAAAATCAGTAAAATAAATGTTTATTTATCAAATTAAAATCAGTAAAATAAGTGTTTATCTATCAAATTAAAATCAGTAAAGTGTTGAAAATATCAAATAAGTGAACTAAAGATGCGATAAAGATTTCTATTTAGAATGATTAACCAATTAACTCATCAATTTTTTGTAATTTGAAAGGTTTGATAATGCTTTCAGCTGGGGAGTAAAGAATATAATAACATGGATTGTGAGATGGTAAACTCTATTTAATAATAATGATAATAATAAAATAATAATTAATAATAATAATAATAATAATAATAAGTAATGAATAATAAGGTAATAATTAAAAATGTTATTGAAGACAATGAATCATTAATTAATTATCTGATATTAAATATATATATATATATCGTATAGTATATAGTATGAGATATATTAATATATATATAAATATATAATATTATATATATATATATATATATAGTATAGTATATATATATATATATATATATATATATATATAATTTTATTTTGATATTTTTGTATAAAGACGTGATAAAAATAGAAGATTCAGAAAGAAAACAGTTGGGAATTATTGCGAGGGTGAAGAAAAAATAGAATTTTGAAAAGTGGAGCTCTCTTCAAAAGATCCAGGCTTTTAATGAATTGAAAAT
>JABUQX010019775.1:0-2500 GCA_015478945.1 Trachelipus rathkii
TAATAATAATAATAATAATAAATAATATAATAATAATAAAATAATAATAATCAATAATAATATATAATAATAATAACAAACGTAAGACGTTCAGGGTCAAAAATTACTTTCAAGATAAAGCCTTAACCGCGGTCTTTCCAACAATGGACTGCGGCCGTTAGCGGGAGCTTCCTCTAAGCAGGCAACACCCACTAGCGCGGTCGTCCTACGGACATGAAAACTCCGGCTACAACGAGATTACGACATCAACTAATACTATGCCAAATTTAAAACCGATACGATAACTCTAAACATAGCAAAAACAGGAGTTCCAACCAAAACTCCTCGGATCACTGATTGCATAAGGTCTTTTAGTTACTAAAACTTTGATTTTAAAACTTAATTCTTTCGGCCGTAACTATTTCCTTTCTATGTTTGGTCTTCACTCTGTACTTTCCCTTCCAACTGGGATTATAATATAATTATTATATATATTATTATATATATATATATATATATATTTATTAATATATATATATATATATATATATATTAGTATTATATATAGTAATATATATATGATATATATATATATATATATATCATATTATACCTTCTTACCCCTGGGACCACTCCATCTGGGAGGGGCCACACCGCTTTCCAAGGTACCCCGCGACGTCTCGGCCTTCT
Organism: Trachelipus rathkii; assembly: GCA_015478945.1. Classification (NCBI taxonomy): domain Eukaryota; kingdom Metazoa; phylum Arthropoda; class Malacostraca; order Isopoda; family Trachelipodidae; genus Trachelipus; species Trachelipus rathkii. The sequence goes on from JABUQX010019775.1 coordinate 670, forward strand.
CCAGAGATCCTTTAGGGATGAAATTTTCCATATTGCTTCTGCGGTTGAGATGTTTAGATAGACAGGCGAGAAAAAATTGAGATGTGTCCTCCGCGGACCTGAGTTACAGTTTTGACAATGTTTTGTGGTGTTTGGTTGAGTTTGAATTTTTGTTTGTAATATTGTAAGTTAGGGTGGTGGAAGCATCTTAACTTGGCCAGGGATGACTGACTGGTTTTTGGCAGTGAGTTAAATTCTGGTTCTATTTCTATTGGGTGTTTGTTTAAAATGTTGTTTGGTGGTCTGCATCTTAAGTAGTTTTCTGTTAGTGTCGTGTGAATTTGTTTGGTTTATGATGTGCTGTTTGGTGGAGGTGGAATGTTATTCAGTATTTTGTTGGAATATAGAGCTTGGTAAGAAAAGGTTGTTTGACAGTCTGTGCGTGGATTGGGGCGTTAGAGAGCGGGCATGTGACATGGAATGTTGGGTATTTGGGTTTGCAAAGAAATTGTGTGCCTATCATATCCGGGTGAGTGCCTATGGGTAGGATTTTGGTTTCTTCGTGTAGGTGTTGTTGTGGTGTTGTTGATGTACATTCTGTTGTGATTCTTAAGTTTTGTTTTGTGTCGTTTGGAGTTTCTTTATGCTGTTTTTTGTCAGTAGTGGGTGATAAGTTTTAGAGCCGTAGTTTAGAGTCGGACGAATGGTTGTTTGTATATGGTGGTGGATGTCTGTTTATTGTTTGTGAAGTCTGTGCCAGCGAGGGTTCTTAATATATATTCAGTTTCTTGTTTGCCGATGAAATTATGTTGTCTGTATATTTTGTTAAGGTGAGATGTGTATCAAGTATTACTCCGAGGATTTTGCGAGTTTTGTTGAAGGGTATGGTAATGCTGTTTAAGTAGACTTGGGGGTGTGTGGTGCCAAGTTGACAGTCGGTGGTGATTAAATTAATTGATGGTTTGTTTGGTGAAGCGGACATCCTGTTTTCTGTTAGCCATGTTTGAAGTTGGTTGATGTATCGTTGTGTCAGGTTTGTGGCCGAAGAGTCACTAAGAGGGAACATAATAGAGTATTCTGTCTGAGTTTCGGTCAAGAACAAGAGGTGAAGTCTATAAGAAGAGAGGTTCTGTTCAAAAAGGTGGAAATTAGAAGTTTCAGAAATTAAGCCGGTGGTAAAATATTGGCTGCATCAGAGCCATCACCAGAGGCAGCCAACTCCTAAGCAATGATGGTATGGAGGAGTGGAAGAAAGGCATTGTTTGATTGACTCTTTTTAAGCATCTCCGTCACAGTCTGACTTTAATCAATTTCAAATTTGATAAAATAAATTGTGTGTGTGTGTGTGTGTGTGTGTAGGTGTGTGCGTGTGTGTGCGTGTGTGTGTGTATGCCTGTGGGGTATATGTGAAGAATGATCTTGGTGGGAGTGTGCACTGAACTTGTTTGTAAACACTTCTGTTAATGCTCGCTTATGACAAAGGTAGCATTATTTTGTATAAAGCAACAGATCATTGAATCCCAAAGTGGTCTATATCGACCCCATGGGGTCGACGACCTGCAATGGGTCCATGTCAGTCCCCAAAAAAATTAGGGGTCCATGAGATGTAAATGGGGTTCAACGATAGTGGATCTCATTTTCAACAAAAAATAAAGTTTTAGTCATGTAAGCAAAAATTAAACAGACAAACACAAGCACAAACTTTTTATATAAAGTTATAAAGCTCAAAATATCAATTAAAATTAATCGCCACCTGCAAATTTACCAAGTAAAGAGAAGTCACGTTGTCACTTTCTTGATACGTTGCTGTCCTCTGGCAATGATGCTTATTTTTTGGGTTTAGTTGGGTCGG
>JABUQX010019775.1:7500-10000 GCA_015478945.1 Trachelipus rathkii
GTTATGTGTGTGGATATTATGCTAGTTCTAAGCACATTTCCACCAAAATTGTGAAGGGAACCAAGTATTGGATAGCGTACAGGCTCTACTTTGGTATGCCTATTGGTGATTAAGATAAGCACTGGGCACCTTATTATATGTGGAAGTTGTAAAACAACCCTAGAAGGATGGCTAAGAGGAACAAGAAAAGCAATGCCTTTGGCTATTCCCAGAATATGGCGAGAGCCAACGAATCACTGTGATGACTGCCACTTCTGCATGGTGAATATTACAAAATATGGAAAAGGTAAAGGAAGGCAATCTATTCCATACCCAGATATTCCCTCATCCAGAACCCCAGTTCCTCATAATGAAAACTACCCTATACCTTCACCACCCCTTCTGTAAGTAAAATTGTTTTATGACAAGTCCATGACATATAAAAGAAGAAACGTATGTTTCCTCAAATATATGTAGCAGCTACTTATATATATATATATATATATATATATATCTGTTTTTTATATATTATATATATATATATATATATATATATATATATATATATATATATATATATATATATATATATATATATATATATCAGTGGCGACTCGTGGTAGAAATGGATGGGTGTGCGATTTCACAATATATATATATATGTATATATATAATAAATATATATAACTATATATATATATATATATATATAATATATATATATATATATATTACATATGATATATATATATAATATATATATATATATATAATATATGGCATTTTTACGAAAGGTTAGCCACCTCTGGCATTATTCTACTTCGTACGGTAACACAATTACATAAAAAAAAGTTACCTATTCCGAATGATTTAAAATAAAATATGAAAATAATAAATTGCTTACTTTATAATTAAATTGTAAATTTTTGAAATTTGTATCTGAAGTCCATTCTTGTCGTTTTTTGACTTGCATATAAGTCAATCACAAGATGTCAAAAAAAACAATTGAGGACAATATCTCTTTCAGTTGCAAGCGCAACGAGGGCATTCAGTCTATTTTGTCCCATTGTATTCCGAATAACGGTTTTAATTCTTTTTAATCTAGAAAAGCATCTTTCAGCTTCAACAGATGACATTGGAGTAGTTATTAAAATTTTTAGCAACTTTATAATGTTTCTTCAAAAGTCTGATCTGTTCCATTTTCCATAATGTAGTTAAAAGAATCAAGAGCTCCTTTCCGAGAATAGAAATCTTCTCAACAATATATAACTTCAAGTTCAGATTGGAGTCTCAAGATGTTAAAAAATGGATAAACAGTTAGTCTTTTTAAATGCAATTCAATACTCAGTAGCTTTTTTAATTCGTAGTAATTGGAAGCATTTAACGATCTTCTTCTCTTCACCTCACAAACATCATACGTTCCTTCAATTATGGTAGTCCATTATGGTGGTCATACTGTTTCTAATCTAAACTAATTCTAATTGTAGTTCACTCACAGCTTGTTTTATGAGAATTACGTCTGGATTTCTTGATTGAATTTTATTATAGAAACAATCTACGTGTTGCATTATATGGCGAAAAACGGTGCGCCAAAATACAAACGTAGGATCAGTCAATAGTCTTTGCAAACCTCCTGCTCTCGTGTTCCTCCTTGTTTGCTTTCGTTTCGAATTTTTTTCAAAGCACTCTAACAATGGCTCTCTATGTTCAAAAACCATGTTTACAGTTCGGATGTTAAAATCCATTTTGTTTTAACAGTCTTTAGAAACCGTCTCCCAATAATTTCATCTAATACAGAGCATCTCTGAGGAGATTGTGAAAAAAAGGTTGGAATTAGTGATATTTTCTAAAGAACACTCCAACTTCTGGAATATATATATATTATATATATAATATATATATATATATATATACAAGATAATTATATATAAAAATATATATTTATATATATATATATATATATATATATATATATATATATATATATATATATATAATAATTATTTAATAATAATAATAATAATAATAATAATAATAATAATAATAATAATAATAATAATAATAATAATAATAATATAATAATAATAATAATAATAATAATAAATATTATTAATAATAATAATAAATTTAATAATAATAATTAACATAATAAAATAATAATACTAATAATATATAATAATATAATAATAATAATAAATAATAATAAATAATAATAATAATAATAATAATAATAATAATAATAATAATAATAATAATTTATTGATAATAATAAGAAAACGTACGACACTTTACAAGGGGAACGCGCTAATCGCTCCAAACTAGTATACTTTATTGTATCGACTGGAGCGAAAACGATTTCGCTCGCTCTCACGCTTCTTTTATAAATAGAAATTCAAAATAACTACATACAACTGATACGAGTATGTTTATTCAATTTCTTATTATTAGATGAAACCATCGTACGTTTCTGCCTTATTACAAAACAGTTTTTAAAATTTGCATTCAATTATTTATCATTAAT
>JABUQX010019775.1:17500-20000 GCA_015478945.1 Trachelipus rathkii
TCTTCCTTCTGGCCACGAAACTTTTGGTCCTAGAGCACTCCAGAAAAATATTTCTCGGCACCACGGTTTCCGATGCTGATCTTTGAGTTATATACACTCAGGTGGGGTTTCACCCTTTCAGTGGAACTAGCAACTTCTTCCATTATGCCTCAAAAATCGTTCTCCCAGAGCTCTCCACAGGATCGTGCTTCTAGGCGCTAAGTTCCAAGCCGTCCAAAGAAGTAATTACAATGCTGAATCTTTGAAAGTTTATACTACTCAGGTGGGGTTCACCCTTTTTTCAGTGGAAACTAGCAACTTCTTCCATTATGCCTCAAAAATCGTTCTCCCAGAGCTCTCCAGAGGATCGTGCTTCTAGGCGCATAAGATTCCAAGCCGGTCCAAGAGTAATACAATTAAAAAGAAAAGGACCGGATTGCTAGCCCTGTCGCCCTATAACCATGCGAAGAAAATCTTCATTTGTTCTGACCGCAACGAAACATCCAATCTTCTTTGAACATAAATCATTTCCACTGATTTCTCAATAAATTCATGGACTGTAATCTAAAAAATTATTATCATCTTGTGGACCGATGTCTTAAGGCATGGGTCAAAAAACATTTACGATTAAAAATATATATATATTATATATATATATATATATATGATATGCGTATATATAATATTATAGTATATTAGTATATATATATATAATTATCATATAATATATATAATATTATATTATATATATATATATATATATATTATATATATATATATATACTATATATATATTCTATATATAATATATAGATATATATTACTTATTATAAACGAAAGGAAATTTCAGGATCATAATGGTAGAGTCGCATGGGAGCTATATACCGAGTTTTGAACCTATCCCACCCTTACTATCTTCAGGAAAAGTATTCGGATTGTATTGTGTAAGTTCTTTATCTCTTTCCTTACAATTTGATTCTAAACCTGTTCTATTAAGTCTTCTTCTTCTTCTTTCTATCCTTCTTTCTTCTCTTCTTCCTTTTTCTTATTTTTTTTCTTCTTTCTTCTGCGCTATCTTCCTTCTTTCCTCCTGCCTGCTTCTTCCTTCTTCATCTTTTTGGTATCCTTCGTCCTAGTCTTCTTGCTTCTTGTTCTTTCTAAAAGGCTTAAATGGATAGAAAGAGCTTTAGTCTTAATTATTTTTGACCTTTATTAAAAGTTTTGGTTTTTTAGTATGAAAATTTTGACATGTTGATTAAATGCGATCGGTTTTATAAAATTTTGAAGCAGAGTTTCAGATTTGTTTAAAAACTTAAGCTTTGAATTAAAAAAATTTTTAAATCATCATATATATTATATATAGTAATTATATATATATATATTATATATTATATCAATATATTATGATATATATATATATACACCGTCTTCACCGCGTAAGAGAGAACTGGCGCGACCCTCTTTCGTCGCTACAGGCTGGCAGTGGCGCGGGATTAATAAACCCGGTGGTCCGAAGGTGGCGGCCAGAAGGGCCTCCAGACTGGATCTTGTTCGAGCTATAACGGCTAGGTGTCCAGACATGTGCAGTTGAAATGGCGCTCCGGTAGTCGTCTGCGCTATGATTAAGGTGTCAGTGCAGATCATCGATCGGTGTCAGGTGCCTTGAAGTAATAGATAACGCGACTAGGTCACGCCTCTGTCACAGCCGATAGCACGCTGCCGGACGAAGTTACAATAGAACGACGACCGTATATATATATATATATATAAGTATATTACTATTATATATATTATATATATTATATATATAATAAATATTAGTATAGTACTATCAAATTTAAATTCTGAATCCATTTTGAACATCTGCATTTAAGTCAGTAAGAGTATTTAGTGTAATAATTTAATATACTATAATATATAATAAAAGACACATTGAATAAGTGCCCTAAAATATTATTATTATGTAAATTATTATTATTTTATATTATTTATTATTATTAATTATTTTATTAATTATTATTATTTTAATTATTATTATTAGAAATTTATATCTACTCTAATATATATATATTATATATATAATATATATTATATATATATTTTAGATTTATATATATAATATAATAATATTATTATATATATATATATTATATTAATATAATATACATATATATATATATATAGTATATGTATATATAATATATAATATATAATATACATAATATAAAAAAGATAATAATAAATATATATATTTTATAATTATATAATAATTTATTATAGATTAAAGTAAGGTCCAGTATAAAAAAATATAGTATGTTATATATATATATAATATTATAACTAATATTATATATATATATATATATTTATATATATTATAATACTATATAGTATATATATATATATATATAATATAGAGTATTAGTATTAATATTATATATATAATAATATATTATATATATATATATATATAATATATATATTATATATATATATAATATGCTGTAAATATATATTGTGT
>JABUQX010019776.1:0-35000 GCA_015478945.1 Trachelipus rathkii
AAGATAATGTAATCATCATAAGTGTAAAATCCAATGCATTTTAGGTCTGATGTAATGGTTCGTTTACAAAAGACTTCAAACGGTCAGAGATTAGATGAAATTTATTAGTTAACAAATACGAAAGTCATAAATTGAAAACTTATTTGAGCAAAGTTCAAGCAGGTTCGATATTAGGTAAGCCTATACGCTTGTGGTTTTAAATTTAGTAGGTTATATACTCCTTGTTAATAGAATTTAAATTGAATTCTCGATAACATTGCTATGAGATAAAGTTCTAGTAAAAGCTTAATAATACACTAGAACTACATTATATTAAGCCTTACAGCGTTCTTAAAAATTCAAGATCGCCTCGCTTTTCGGTTTGAAATGAAGATACCTCCAAGTGTTCTGATAGGAACCTATGGGTCTTGGCCATCGATTGCTCTAAAAGCTGATGCCAAATTTCTATAAATTTCGGGTATCGTAATTAAAGGATGCAAAAGTGGCTACCAAGCTCTAGATAACATTGGAAAATTTTTATTGAAATAGTTAAAACAACGTTTTGGAAAGCTTGTCAGTTTCCATCATCAGATAGAAACAAGCAAAAAATATATATATTTTTGAACTAGTGGACTATAATATAAATCTATAATTTCATAAGATTTAATTTTTAAATAACAATATTTTTTTAAGTAAAAGTAAAATGTCTATGCATGTTATCATTGTATCCTATTTAAACAATCAATGATTTCTTTATTAACAAGCGGATGCCGGTAAACACAAATTGAAAGGTAGCTGAGTACTAAAAAGTCGATAAAAATATATAAAGTAATAATTAAATAATAAAGTGTTATTGGAGCTGCATAATATTTCCTATTAGTTCAAAAAAAAAGTAATAAAACATGTACTTGAAAACAAAATAAAGAAACCACTAGAAAATACTCAGGATGTAAACAACATAGTTCAGTCAAAATCTCATTAATACAGACGGGTCAGAGTATCGTAAAACTACAGGATTCGCCATCAACGTTTCATAGATATGGGTTTCTCAATTATCTGGCGATTGTGGAGGAGATTCTAGAAGTCTGTAAGTATGGTTATTGAAGCTGTCGTTGAGAAAATAATATGAGGAAAATTGAGTGAAATTAAAAGAGGATACATGAGTGCGTGAGCGCATAGATCACGTATGGATGAATGAGGAAGGGCTATGAGTTATAAATTTGTGACGTGTGTAAATACTCTATGCTCATTCCACTCGAATCAGCGAGTGGCGCTGAGGTTGCTAACCAACATAGGAGGTCATCGCAGCCCGACAAGGCTAAATTTATAAAATGAGGCTCGCCTTTTATGACGTTAGGCAGGAGCAGGGGTCTTTTCCTTGTGGTTTTAGAAAGATGCTATTTTATTTGAGTAGATAGTTGAAAAGTATATTGTATCTAAGTTGAGGGAAAGGTAATGTAAAAAGAAATGTAGAAAGGTCTTATAGAAATTAATGTGAATGTGTTGTAGAAAGGCAAGAAAGATATACGTTGTTAGTTTAGGGAAGGGAAGCGTAAGGAGAGGAGTGGTTTAAACTAGATCTTAGATAACTCTATAATTTGTATAAACTAGATGAATTTTGGGAAAAATTAGATCCAAAAAAGTGTTCAATAAAAACGAATATTCATTGTGCATAAGTGTGGTAAGTGGAATGTTAAATGAAAGCTCTGAACAGTAAGTTTTAAATACTATGCATTTATATGATAGCGAGATGTGGTGTGAAGAAGCTAGACCAAGCCAGGAAAGTGTTTCTTTTCTAAATATGGACGTGGTTAAACTATTGTGGTTGTTTCTTAATAAGCGAAGTGCCAAAAAGGGATGTGCTGTCAATTCATCTTCACGGTGAAAATTTAATGTTTGGTTAAATTGGAATTTAATGTATGGTAAAGAAAGTATGATCTTATTTTTATCCGTAAAGCAGCAGGAATGGTGTCTCATAATCATTTGTAAAAAAGATAGTCTTTAAAGGGAGGGGGGGGATCATTGTTTACCAATAGTTGTTCAGAGTGCAGGAATAAACATTTGCCTAGGATGGCACAAGAGTATCCCATCGCCTAAATGAATTGTTTTGTTCATACACTACACCTTGAAATTCGTAGTGGCCTATCAGATAAACATATTGCCACTCTAATCGGTAAATTGAGGCTGATTGTTATAGCCTCAAGAAAATCAAAAGTTGAAGAAATAAGTAAAGAGCAAGCTGGCAAAGTAGGAATTATAGATCAAATTACTATTTGGGATAGTTGCTAAGAAGGTGGAGAGGGTTTTTGAATGCAGTATTCATGTGATTGTAATCCGCAAAGAAAATGGGACCCAAAAATTTAGCTTACGTGCAATGTGATTGACTAGATAATTCTCAGTTAGAAGATATAATTTAATCGTATGTTAAGGCCTATTAGTTTAGGGTTACCGAAAAAATAAAGTAAAACACATAACTAAAATAAATTAGAGATAATCACAAGTATAAAAATTACCCAAAAAACCAGTTAAGATAACAACCAATTAAACCAATCCTTAAGCTCAAAAATCACACACACCCACAATATAGCTTAAATTTTTGGTCCGTTTCTACCCCTGTTCCAAATCAATGAGAATTTTAAAACAAACTTTGTTTAAAGTTTAAAAGACTGGCCTCCAATTTAAATTACAGCTCATTTTTTTATTGACTAGCTGTTGATGTATGACGTCTTAACCCTCAACATTCCTGTAAGCTGATGCGTGGACTATTTGCTAAACAACTATTTTCGATTCTGTTACTCATTTTCACGGTTTTGAAAAAAGAGCTTTGGAAACCCTTTAAGATAGCTCACGTCAAGATACATATTTTCTTTGATCACTGCTTGGTATGAAACAAATTAAGTGTCTTTGCGATGGGATTCCTTTGAGTTGCCATCCTACTACTATGTTTAATCTAATGCACTAGTGTAACAACATTTGGTTAATATCAATTGTTCCCCCTCCTTTTAAACCATCTTTACAACGAATTTAATAGGATTGAACACATTCTTGCTGTTTACGCGGATAAATAATGAAGATTCCATAAACTTTTTACCTACAAAATTCCGCGAATTACCAAACATACTTTCACAACCGGTGAAGATGAAGTTGAACAGCACACTTCCTTTGGACTGCCTTATTACGGAAAACAACGCACAGATTTTACCTACGATCCAATTGATTTAAAGAAAACTTTCGAACTGGCTTTGGGTTAAGCTTCTTGCAGCTCACAGTTTCCGCTATCATATAAGTGCATATAGTATTAAAACTTTACTGTTCAGGAGCTTGTTCATTTAACATCCACTTTACATACACTAGTAATGCCAATGGAATTTCTGTTTTTTATTGAACTTTTTGGATCTAAATTTTTTTCCCATGTGCCTTATTTATAATCATTAAGTAGTTTTCTAGATTCTGAGGTTGATTTATCCCTCCTCTCTTACAGTCTGTCAGTTCCTAAACTAAATGACTATATTTTCTTTCTTGTCTATCGAACAGCGTATTCATTATGCTTAAAACTTTCGAAAAGAAAGAGAAATAGAGAACACTTCACTTTCCCGCTGCACCTTGATATCAAATTAATTTCATTCTTCAAATAAAAATGAGCATCGTATTTTAACAAATTATAGACCCCTGCTGCTCTCCAAGCCTCTGTCATTTATAAATTTAGCTGTGTTGCTTGCGATGCCTCCTATTTGGTAGCATCAGCGCCACACTTCGCTGTCGAGTGGATGAGCATAGGGTAGTCTCACGTGCAAATTTATTACTCAATAGCCATTCTCATTCATCCATACGTGATCATTGCACACACGATCATCTTTTAATTCACTAATTTTTCTATATTGTCTCAAACGACGACTTCAATAACCAACTTACACATTCTAGAATCTCTTCACATCGCAGAAATTAAACCTCTTTAAACTGTGATGGCGAACCTGTTAAGTTTTACTACTCTGAACAGTCTGTATTAATGAAGTTTTGGCCGATGACTTTGTTGTTTTAATCCTTGAGTGTTATATTTGCTAGTGAGTTTCTTTATCTTTGTTTTCAAGTGTTTCATTGTTTTATTTCTTTTTTTTTAGTTACCTTTTTTGTAAAATTTCATTTATTATTAATTATTATTTAGTATATGTTAGTCGAATTGTTGTGCTAATTTATTCTGAGATTTTGAGTGTCCGGCTCCGCTTGTTAATAAAGAAATCAATGAATGTTAAAATAGGATAAATGATAATTAGAACATGTTATATTTTACTAAAAATTTTGTTTAATTCCGAAAATTTAATTATTATAACCTTCATATTATACGTACCACTAGTTTAAAAAAATTAAATTAAAACTATTTATTTTTTTCCCTTGTTGCTTCTTTTATGATGAAAACTGACAAGCTTTCCGAAACGTTGTTTTAAAACCTATTCAATAAAAACAAAAATGTTCAAAGCCTTGGTGCTACTTTTTATCTTAAGATTATCGATACCCGAATTATAAAATTGATCAGCTTTATACACAACGATATGGCCAAGAATCCATAATTTTTCTATTGAACTTGGTAAGGATCTTTCAGTTCAAACGCGAAAAGCGGGAGGCTGGAATCTTGAATTTTTAAGAACGTGTAAGGCTTATAATGTTATTCCTAAGTTTATTAGATTCAAGCTTTTTACTAAGAGACTTTATAATAGCAATGTGTATCGAGGATTCCAATTTAAATTATTAAACAAAGAGATAACCTATAAATTTAAAGAACACAAGCGTATAGCTTCACAATATCGAACCTGCCTTGATACTTTGCGTAATAAGTTATCATTTATTGACTTTGTATTTGTTACTAATAAATTATCAGTACTCGTAGCACGACGAGTGAAACTTTGTAATCAAACCATACAAGCAAAAGCTAAATTCATATTGGATTTACAATTATATTGTATCTTTGCTTAATTCAGATAGATTTATTTTAATTTTTCATCAAATATTTTTATCAATTAATGAGAAAAGATTGTTTGGGTCGTGTTTAAATTTTTGTAGTTTACCTTGTATACAATAGTTTCGTAAAATATGTTTGCGGCTTTTGAAAAATTTGTTACTTAACTGAAAATTGAACTCGTCAGATAAGAATTTTAAACACTTACTGCGTTAAAATAGAAACGAATGCCAGAACATTTTGAAACAGGATTTAACTCTTGCTAAAGTTTTTTTCTTTTTTGATTAACAAAGTCGATTTTTACTACTCCTAAAAGCAATTAGAACAGGACATTCCTTTATAATGTAAGGCTGCTGATTCTAAAAAAAGGGTAGAGGCGTTTGTTTCTTCTAATAAAGATTACTCTTGATAAAAGAAATATCATTCTTTCCGATATTACCAAGTTTCATAAGGTACAAATAATCTCTATAGGAATTTATCACTCAAATTTTTAAGAGATAAAGAGTTAATTCGATTTTTTAAGAATAGCTACTATAAATTGAAAAGAATAAGTAAAATACATTTTAATACATCTATGCGCGACGGCTCTTCCCGCTGAGTTATATGTCTACCTAAGGTTCACCAGATAACGTCAATTAGACCAACTTGACAGCTGCTACAATCACACACAATATAATTTGCTAAATTTGTGTCCCCGTTCTAGTCCCCGTTCCAATCAATGAATTACATAGTAAAAATTCTGTACAGATTCAAAGACTGGCTCTCAATTTTAAAATTTACACTCATTTTTAATGACTAGCTTTTGATGTTGGAACTCAAACATTCCTGTAGCTGATGCCGTGAATATTTTGTCTAAACAATATTTTCGATTGTTACCCATTTCACGTTTTTGACAAATACGATGAGTTTGGAACCCTTTTAGCGACTAGCCAATCAAGTATACATATTTTTTCTTTGAGTCACTCCTTGTATGAACACAACTAATTCTATGTGGTCGATGGATCGTCCTTTGAGTGCCATACTAGCTAAGTTTATTCCATGCACTATGAACAACTTTGGTTAAATAAAATGTCCCCCCTCCTTTAAACCATCTTTTTACAAACGATTTATGGATGACACACTTTCTTGCTGTTTACGGATAAAAATAAGATTCAAGTAATTTTTACCTACATAATAGTTCCTCATTCCAAACATCATTTTCACCCGTGAAGATGAAGTTGACAGCACACTCTTTTTGGACTTGCTTATATAAGAAAACAATCACAGTTTTACCACGTGCATATTTAGATAAGAAAACTTTCCTGTGGGTCTAAAGCTTGCTCAGCACATTCGTTATCGTATGATAAGAGCAATAGTTATTTAAAATTACTGTCAGCAGCTTTTCAATTACATCACTTACATTACACTTTGCACAATGAATTTCCGTTTTTTATTGACGTTTTTTGGGAATTCATTTTTTCCCCATTTCTCCCTAGTTTATAAACTACAATTAATAAGGTTCTAGATGTCTAGTTACACTCCTCCCTTCTCTTACAGCTACATAGAAAAAAACTGAAACTTGATTTTTTTTTCTCTCTTCCCAATTTTTAATCTTCGAAACTGCCTTCTATTTTCTTTTTCAAAGTTTTCAATATTTTTTTTCCCTCTTTTATATAAGATAGCTCTTTTGTAAACCTCAAAGGAAATAACCCCTGCTGCCTCTCCACGCTCCTGTATTTATAAAATTTTACTGTGGTGCTGTCGATGCTCCTATGGTTTGGTAGCAGCTCTAGCGCCACTCGCTGTCAGAGTGGATTAGCATAGAGGTATTTCCAAAAGAAAAATTTATTTACCATACTTATATTCTCCATAGATTTGCACATATGTTCCAGCTACTTATTGCAGGTTTTTTGTACTAAAAGCCTTAAAGGAGCCGACTCAATAACACTTACACATTCTAAATATCTCACATTCGCAGACATTTAAAACCCTCTTTAAACTGTGCTGGCGAATCTTTAAGTTTTTACTATCTGAACAGCTGTATTAATGAAGTTTTTGCTGATGGCTTTGTTGTTTTAATCCTTGAGTGGTTTATTTCAGTGAGTTTCTTATTTGTTTTAGTGTTTTTCATGTGGTTTATTTACTTTTTTTTTAGTTTACCATTAAATAGTAATATTTAATTATTATTTAATTATCTATTTATTATTGTTATCGATTTTGTGCTCTAAGTTATCTGAAGATGAGTTTCGCTCCGCTTGTTAATAAGAAATCAATGATTGTTAAAATAGGATAAATGAATAACTGTGAACGTTTTTAAATTTTAATAAAAATTTTTGTTATTCGAAACATTAATGTTAATGTATAACTTTCATATTGTAGTCCACTAGTTCAAAATATATATATTTCTTGTAATGTCCCACTGAATGCTTGGAAACTGACAAGCTTCCGAAACGTGTTTGTAACTTATTTCAATAAAGATATATATAGAGCCTTTGTGCAACTTTTCATCCTTAAATTACGATACCCGAATTATAAAAATTGGATCAGCTTTATACGACAACGATATGGCCAAGACACCATATTTTCTATTAGACACTTGGAGGATCTTCATTTCAAACGCGAAAAGCGGAGGCTGGATCTTGAATTTTTAAGAACGTGTAAGGCTTATAATGTTATTCCTAAGTTTATTAGATTCAAGCTTTTTACTAAGAGACTTTATAATAGCAATGTGTATCGAGGATTCCAATTTAAATTATTAAACTAAGAGATAACCTATATAAATTTAAAGAACACAAGCGTATAGCTTCACAATATCGAACCTGCCTTGATACTTTGCGTAATAAGTTATCATTTATTGACTTTGTATTTGTTACTAATAAATTATCAGTACTCGTAGCACGACGAGTGAAACTTTGTAAACGAAACCATACAGCAAAGCTAAATGCATTGGATTTACATATGATGAGTCTTTTGCTAAAACTTCAGTAGATTTTATTATAATTTTCATCAATATTTATCATTAATGGAAGAAAGATTGTCTGGGTCTAGTTCAATTTTAGTTACATTGTTTATAAAATAAGTTCGTATAAACTATTTTGCGCTTTTGAAAATTTGTACTTTCTACTGTGATAGAAGTTTGAACTCGTCAATCAAGATTTTAAAACATTACGCCTAAGAATAAAACAGAATTGCCATAAACATTTTTACAGATTAACCTGCTAAAGTTATTTCTCTTTTGATTACAAGTCTCCGAATTTACTACTTAAAAGCAATTAGACAGGAACGATGTCCATTATTAATGTAAGTTCTGTATAAGGGTGAGGCGCGTTTTGTGTTTCTTCTGAATTAAAACAGTTCATTACTTTTGATAAAATAAATATCATTTCTTTTCGAGTAATTACAAAGAGTTTCCATAAGGAACATAATAAATCTTACTATACAATTTTATCACTGCAATTTAGAAGATAATATCGATTTTCTAAGAAAGCTACATAAAATAGTGAAAAAATAAGTAAAATCACATTTATGACATTATGCGCACGGTCTCCCCTGGAGTTTATATGGTCTACCCTAAGTTTCCAAGTGATAACGTCCCAAATTTAGACCATCTTGACAGCACTACAACACACACAACTAATAATTTTGCTACAATTTTTGGTCCCGTTTCTATCCCGTCACATCATGATATACATAAAAAATTCGTACCGAAGTTCAAAGCGCTCTCCAATTAAAATTTAACTCATTTTATGACTAGCTTTGAATGTGAATCTCTTTCACCAACATCCCTGTATCTGATTGCCGTGAATATTTTGCCTAAACAATATTTTCGATTCTGTTACCTATTTTCATGGTTTTCTGCTGAGTTGGAACCCTTTTTAGATTCTAGCAGTTTAAGCACCTAATTTTTCTTTGATCACTCCTTGTATGAATCAAACATTCTTTGGCGATGGATCGCTTTGAGTGTCACCTAGCTTCTGTTTATCTCATGCACTATTCGAACAACTTGGTTAAACAATTGTCCGCTCTTTAAACATCTTTTACAAACGATTTATGGATGACACATTCTTGCTGTTTACGGATAAAAATAAGATTCATAACTTTTGTTACCTATAAAATTCCCCAATTACCAATGCATCAATTTCGCGCGTGAAGATGTAAGTTGACAGCCACTCCTTTTTGGACTTGCTTATTAAGAAAAAACACAGATTTTCAACGTCATCATTTAGAAGAAATTTTCCACTGGCTTGTCTAAGCTTCTTTCAGCCCACGATTGCTGCTATCATATAAATCAATAGTATTAATATTTACTGTTCAGATGCAGTTTTCATTTAACATCCACATGTACACACCTTATGCACAGATGAATTCGTTTTTTAATTGAATTTTTGGATTCTAATTTTTTTTTCCCATTCTCTTAGTTTATAAATACAGTTAATAAGTTTTCTAATTCCTAAAGTTTGAACCCTCCTCTTTACAGCTTCAGTCTAACTAAAATCTATATCTTTCTTTCCTTTCTACAACAATTTCACATTCAATTTCTAATAGACCTTTCTCATTTCGTTTTCATACTTTCCCCCTCAACTTGATATCAAGAATTAATTTCAATCTTCAATAAATAGCAAATCTTCGTCACAAGGAAAAGACCCCTGCTGCTCTCGCAAAGCCTCTGTCATTATAAATTTTAGCTGTGGTGGCTGGATGCCTTCCTAATGTTGGTAGACTCAGCGCCGAACTCGGCTGTCAGTATTGGATGAGCAATCGAGGTATTTCCACACGTAACAAATGTATTAACTCAATAGCCCTTTCTCATTCATTTCCATAAACGTTGATATAATGCACCACACTGCGATATTCCTTTTAATTTCCTATTTTTTCTCCTTTTCCAAATCTGACGACTTCAATAACCAACTTACACATTCTAGAATCTCTCCACATCGCAGAAATTAAACCCTCTTTAAACTGTGATGGCGAACCTGTTAAGTTGTTACTACTTCTGAGCCAGTCTGTATAATGAAGGTTTCTTCTGATGGAACTTTGGTGTTTTAATCCTGAGTGGTTATATTTCTAGTCGTAGTTGTCTTATTTATTTTGTTTCAAGTGTTTCATGTTTTTTTTATTTACTGTTTTGGTTACCACTTTTGTAAATTCATTTATTATTTAATTTATGCTACTAATAAGAAGTATAGTTTTTGTGCTAATTTATTCTGTTGTAAGTTGTCATTTGATTTAGGGAGATGGATGGGAAAATCAATGTATTGTTTAAAAATATAATTATTTTGTAAGCTGTAGACATTTATTTTACTAAAATTTTTGTTTCATTCGAACATTTAATTTATGTATAACTTTCATATTGTAGTGTAAAATAGTTAAAAATATAAATATATTTTTTACTTGTTTTTCACTGCCTGGTGATGGAAACTGACAAGCTTGCGAAACGTTTGTTTTAAACCTATTATCAATAAAGATTTATTCCAATGTTATCTAAGAGCCTGGGTGCTACTTTTCATCTTGAAAAGTGATTGCTTGTGGTCGGTCAAGGATATGAAATCCCGTCCTTCCAAAATGTTACTAAAGTGGTGAACAGCAATGATACATGGCAAGCATACTCCCGTCGAAAGCACTACACCTTGTTTCAGCGGGTTGTAGCTTGCGTGAAAAAAAAAGCAGTTGGGCCAAATCACCCTTGTTGGATTGTTGAAGCACGCCCTACATGCAAAATCGGATGCATCCATTGTCCATCTCGTGTGCAGAATCCGTGCGTGTGACTAGAAGGGGTGGCAGGAAGCGACGGCTTCTATTGGAGCCTCAAAGCTTGACTGGCTTCGGGAAACCAAGTCTATTTTGTGGTACCTTCTGCTGTTTATGGACGAAGAGTGCTGTAGCGGCTAAAGAGCAGTCCGCTGATTTCAAAAAACGATGGTAAAAAATTAATCATTCATCCCAAAATAATGGCGAAGCTGCTTTTGTTCTGGGGAGAGGGAAGGCGCGGATGT
Organism: Trachelipus rathkii; assembly: GCA_015478945.1. Lineage (NCBI taxonomy): Eukaryota > Metazoa > Arthropoda > Malacostraca > Isopoda > Trachelipodidae > Trachelipus > Trachelipus rathkii. Next base: position 10,903 of record JABUQX010019776.1, read on the forward strand.
GTTCGACACGTGTCAAACCAAAAGAGTAAAAATGCCTTTCAGCGAGACTGTGTGGACCCAGGAAAGTACTAAGAAGATACACTGGAATAAGCCACTTGGTAGGCATTGTGACGTATTCCTGCGTCTTACGAACGCTACAACAAGGCAACGGTAAGTGAAATTGTCCTGAATTGTCTCTTTACAGGGGAGGAGGAAGGACGAGAAGATCATCTATAGTATAAGTCCATCAAAGTATGTATCTCTTTACGGATAATATGATATCTGATTGAATCTTCTGGAAAGAATTGAACTTTGCGTTTCTTTTAAACTCGAATGGCATTCTGTTATACTCAAAGAGGCCAAACGGAGTGATAAAGCTGTTTGGGACTTCTTCGACTGACAGTGTGAATCTGGTGGTAGGCCCGAATTAAGTCTAAAGAAGAGAAGATAGTGCTTCCGGCCAGGTGGAGGTGAAAGATTGCATGTGTGGAACCGGATACCTATCTGGAGTTCGTTTGGCAGAATTCAAGGCCCTGAAAATCACCACATGTGCAGTCTACCGCAGTGCCTTAGGGACCATCGGTGTATCGAGAAGACAACAACTCGTGGAGGGGCGCGACGATGCATGAGTGTTGTAACATGTATTAAGTAATCGCCTTGCGCCTGAATCTTATTCCGGAGGAGCGACGGACGATTTCTACGCGATAGGTATGTGGGCCGTGTCTGATGAATGATTTTTCGACAGAATTGCTCAAGTGGCGTATCCTGCCGAGCCAAGGGTGCAATAAAGAAGGAAATTCCTCTGCAGGAGGGTAAGGAAGGGAGAGACAACCAAAGAAGATGAAGGAGCAATAGCAGAAATTCCGTTTTAGCGCAGAAGCAATAATGTCACCAGGAAGTAGAAAGCCGTATCACCGTCCAACCAGACGTCGATTACGAAGATCCACCATAAGATTAAAATGTGGACAAAAAATCAGCACCGATGATGGGCTGTGTCACCTCAGCGACGAGAAAACCTATGAACGACGGCGGAGAACCAAGATCAACGTACACAACGCTCTCGCATACGGCCGAATGGAAAGAGCCATTTGCCGCGAAAAGTTGACGTACCGGAAAGGGACAATATTGGAGTCCTTAAGAAGTTCTCCGGGACTAAAGAAACGCTCGCGCCGAATCGATCAAAAAAAGAAAGCTTGAGTGAAGAATCATAGATACGAGGACATCTGTGTATTAGGGTAGTGAGAAAGAAGAGAATGGACAGCATCTCCCGTCGCTTCCTACGGCGGGCCTGCTGTGAGTTTTCCCTGGTGGAGTGGACCAGGAGATCGCATGTCTTCGCATCCATCCCGAAAGTATAGGTGATTAATATACAGTACCGCATAAGATACTTGGCGCTGCGTGAGAAAAAGCATGAAGGTGACGAGACCGGAGAAGGAGTGGTGAAGGCAGTGCGATCACGGGAGTGAAAGGTGTTATTATTACCAGAAGTAGTGAGGGAGAGAAGAGCAGATTTTATCTCAGCCATGCCCGTTTCGAGAACCGACATCCGGGCATCAAGAGATGCAGAAGAAGGGTGTACAGCGAAAACATGAGGGTAGGAAGGTTGGGGTGGTTGAGAATAAAGTGGTTGAGCTGGAAAGGATGGCAGAATGGCGGCTTGAGGAGAAGAGGCAGTCGAGGCGGGGGTAGCAGTACTGGGGTGAAGTGTTACGCTCGTGAGGCAGGTGTTTGGGGGGGGTAAGAGTGGTAGTTTCTGGACGACTGCGAAAACGTTGGGAGTAGGTGCTTACCGGGGGCGCAATACATGTCCGCTGTAGCAAGCAAACTCGGGTAAGAGTTTGTGCGGATCCAACGTGCTGCAGGACGCTGTGAATGTCGGCGGGCATCTTCTGAGAGAGAGTGTGCGAATGATTTGTACTTCCTTTCTATATTAAAAACAGCTCATTAATCTCTCAAAAATCAACATTTTCATTTTAATGGCAAATATTACAGACAAACTTGGCCTATATATGGGATCCCCACTGGTCTCCATACTCTTTTACAATATCTAACTGGAACTAACAGAATTTATCATATTTTTTACTCCTACCTTTTATTAAACAATTACGTTTTATGGGATTAGATTATAAGATGACATTTTGTCTCCCTCCCTCACACCAACCTAAATGATGTCCAAAACTATATAACTCTATTCATCCTTCAGTTTAGTATACGATTCTCTATTGCTTCCAAAACTCTATCCATTCGAAGATATGAATCTTTAGGAATTAACAATCATTGCAATTTACATATATAGAAAACCAACATCGCCACAAACATATTACTTGCTATACTATTTATTCCAAACACAATTGCTGTTGCTGTCATCTTATTTCCCCGTGCTTTGCGATATATGCTCTCCCCATCTTCTAGCAACAAGAAACTAAATACATCCCAAATACTTTCAAATCATTACCTATCCTGAGTTTTCATCTACAAAAGCATTTTTCAGATTCAACAAAGAGGTACTATAGGACCTTTTTCCCGAAAAATAGCATACACTCTTTTTACAATTCCTCTCACTATCCATTATATTCCGTTAAACAATATTTACAAACAATATTTCCCTCATTCCATCAAATAAATCACCTAAAAAAACATTTTCAAACCCCAAACGAAAAGAAAATCTCCCAAAGCTGTATATATCACATCCCTGCATACTTCAATAAAACATGTAAATTACGTGGTGAAACGATAATTTTGGCAAGATAAAAAAAATACATGCACGATGACCTGCAACAAAGCGCAGCATAAATTCAGCTTTAAAAGGTCATAGGCGTAACCAGCCACTCTAATCAATATCAAAATATAAAGATGACAGAAATATCAATCACACGAACATCGCAAAATCATGGAATCCTTTTGCATTTATAATAGTTACAACTACAATAAGCATCCCGGTGAAGTTAAGGTAGATTTTATACAAATAGAATATCTGAAAACATCAATATTTCAACAACAACATGAATAAAATACCAACCAACTGAAACAACTTGAACGTGAAGATCAAGAAAAAGAAATTCCATGTCTTAGCCTGAAGAGGTCTCGCGTGTCGGGACGTAAATGAGGAATTTTTGTTATAATAATTTAAAATTTATTTCATGTTAATTTGGGATAGGAGCAAGCTGGGAAATTTTTATAAGTTAGATTTATTAAAAATTAAACAGATAAGCTTTACAGTAAAAAGAATCTAAGGCCCTTGATCTAAATTATATATTATATATATTATATATATATAATTTATATGTATCTAAATTTACTATATAATATGAGACTATATAATATAATATAATATAATATATATAATATATATATATATATATATATATAATATATATATATATATATATATAATATATTTAAGTCAATTAAATAAATATTTGTGAAAAGAGATTTTCGGAAAATATTGATTTCTCTTGGAGATATTTATTTGTAATAAATAAAGTATTTAATATTTAACTACACAGTTTTCAACTATTTTTTCAATTATTCTTACTATATCAATATGAGAATATGTTTTATGTTAAAAACTCGAAAAATTATAAATTTGGCCTCAACTTTAATTTGAAATCATAGTAAATACAAAAAAAAAATTGATTATATTAGATGTTTATATATTTTTGCATCAATTTATAAAAAGGGTTGGGGATTTTTGGATTTTTTTGAAGAAAAATTGAAATTTTTGATTTTTTGGATTTTTTGGAGATCGTGTACGTCAGCGCAAAATGTTTGTAAACAAAATAATTTTTTAAAGGGATAAATACTTTGAAACCCTAAGGCATTTAGGTGAGTTAAAAATCTTACAATAGGGCTTATAGTCTATCACACAATGAAACAAACACTAAAGAGTGTTATTCTTATTTGTAATTACGATATTTACAATAGTAAATACGAAAGAAACATGATTGAAACATGATCTTTGTTGAACATTTTAAATGTAGAAATTTGAAACAGAGTAGCCCTTGCTATTGATATTATTATTTAATTTTTATTTCTTTTGGAAAATAAATAATTAAAAATCCATAAAAAAATTAAAATATATATAAAGCAAAAAAGCAAAAAATTCATGATTTTTGAGCAAAAAATCAAGTGAAAAATCATTTGAAAAAATAATTGATTTTTCCCTTGCCATCCCTGCAAAGGAGTAATGGAATTAAAATATATTTTTTATTTTGTTTGGATTTAACCTCTATTATTTAGTGTAAATTTCTAACCCCGGTAGAAACCCCGGTTTTTCCTGATTTTTGGCCGGGCCGGTCGCTAAAAATGGCAGCGGGGAAGGACTGGAAATGAGTTAATAGTCAATGCTGATGGCAAATCCCCAAAAGATTCTCCTTACAAGCTGACCTGATTTCAGTGAAGAATATAGTCATAGCTAATACAAATATCAATGATACAGATATTTTGTATGACCAATCCAATGATTGGACCTTAGGTTCATGTTGAGGTCTTAGAAAACATAAAAATGAATTTGACTGGCAACAGGTGCCTAAACAGTACAAAATGCACTGATCTCAAATTGTTTTTTGAATGATGTTTTATATTATAAAACAAAATCAGGAGATCTATTGTACTTGATTTCATTGGATCATCTTATGCATATAGATCTAGGACTCCATGTTTCTTGTGCTCATATTGGACGGAATAAATTTCTTCAGTTGGTTTATAAGCAATTTTGGCACCCCTGAGTAAATCAAGTAATCTCTGATGCAGTGCGTTGTTGTCCAATTTGTCAGATGCAAAAAACTTTTTCTTCAAATGTTACCCTTCCTACGCTAAAAATCCTTGCCAACTATCCCTTTGATTTGTGTGCGATGGATTTGTTGCAGTTCCTGAAAACTTTTAAAGGAAATAAATATTGCATGGTCCTTATTGATCATTACTCTAAATGGGTAGCCATTGTTCTAATTGCCAATAAATCCAGTTTAACAGTATTCCAAAAATTGAAACACCAAGTACTTCCATTCGTTCCTAAAGTTCCCACTCGTATTCTTACTGATAATGATACAGAATTTGCTTCCCAGATATTTCAACAGGTAATGCAGGAGCATAATATTAAACATATAAGAACTTCGCCCCTCCACCCAGCTTGTAATGGTATTTGCGAAAGATTTAATCATAGTCTCATCCAGATATTGAAGTGCTTGGTATTAGAACAACCCGCAAATTGGGATGAAGAACTGTCCTCCTCAATATTGATTTATAACAATACTTCCCATAGTGCTTTAGATATGTCCCCTTCCAACTTTTTGTTGCAAAAGTCCCATTCATCAACCCATACTTTTCCCAGTACTGGAAAGAGGGTAGTACTAATTTTAAACACTATAAGAAGGGACAAAAAGTAGCCAGGAAGGTCATTAGGACTGGCCCTAGTAACCACAATGAAATTTCAGAATAAATGGGAAGGACCTTTTTATAGTTGAGGAAGTGAATCCCAATCGGGTAACATATCTCATTAGACGATTTAACAATCCCTCCAGTCAGTTACAAAAAGTCCACTTTTCCCACTTAAGAGGATAGATTGATATTCCTGATTACCTACGGAAGTATCTTTATCATAATAAAGATATTAGTGATCTCTTCTTTGCTGAAGAGGATAAGCTCCTTAAAGAAGATGATGTTCCCAAGATCTTTGACCTTGTTTCGGAAGCCAGTGAGAGATCGAATGAATCCTTTGAATCATCCATTGATCCGCCTTTGCTTGATAGTAGTAGTGATCCCATAGAGGAAGAGGAAGCAGATTTTGAAGGATTTTTGTAGTTTAAACCTATATCCGTGGATGTGTATTCACACTTACCCGATTTATCAGACAGAATTAGACAATTACAAATGGATAGATGGGATAAATCTAATCCATCCATTGACGTCTCTCTGAGTTTGTCCCCAATCCACAATCAAACCACTTCCCAAAGTTAGATTTTCCTTACCTCCCGTTGAAGTTCCCATCTCACCTATGAATTCTTTTAGTATCCCAGTTTTATTAAGTCCTGTACTACCCGAAAATGAGTCGGTTTGTGTTCCCACCAGTTCACAAGTAATCTTTGTTAATGATACCATTGTGTTTACGAATGGTGGAATCCCAATACCTTCCTTGGATTACCATGATATGTATGTACATGAGTATCCCTTACGATTTCAGTATCCTTCAGTCCTTACTTCTCCAATCTTAGAAAATGATGATAATATTTCAATTAACTGTGAAAGATTCCAATAGTATAGGCTTTCATGCTGTAGATATGGAAGGTACATCCCTGCACCATTCATTCTTTAGAGATAGGCCTAGTTCTGATTGGTCAGTATCCCCAGAATATAGTGATTTATTCGGAAAGTTGGATTCCTATGTCCCACCAGTAGGTTTAACCTCGGATTTTAATAGCTCACCCAGCTCACAAAATATGGAATTTTATGGATTTAGCCCACCAATTACCAACGTCCCTACCATAATTCCTCAAAACAGTATATATGTCTTTGTCTACTTTGTCATCAGCCCGGGTGCCCCCTTTCCAAATAGTAGGAGAAGTATTTGGCGATTTAGCTAATATACAGTTAAATGACAGTACCCTTACTTTGTTACATCTAAATGATGAAAAATTTGAACTTCAAATGCGTCCATTTACAAGACGCATGGAGCCAGTAAGGGAATTACCCAATGTTATTATGTCCACTCCCCTCGAGTATGTCCGTCAACGAAGATGGTCAAGTCTCATTTAAGAAGAAATGATTTAGCTTCTATGGTTTAACGTTTAAATACAAATGCTGTTTTAGTGTAATTATGGGACATTGTAGACTCAGTGGTGTAATTTTACCCTAATATATACCTGTCTGATAGTTGTTTTTTTTTCCTTGTTGGATAACGTTATCATGACTTGTCATGATAGGGTTATCCGGGGTTGGAAGGCCTCTTGAACCTATTTTGCAGTTTGGGTTTTCCTTTGAGACGAGATGAGATATTCCACTGATCCACTTGTTCAATGACTTTAATGGGAAGTTCATGGATGACAAACCTATATCTATAACATCAGGACTAGTGGTTGATCGTAAATATAAATCGGTTCAAGAATTATGATTTATCATAATTCTAGTTTCCTTATCCTATTATTGATTATTTGGCACATGGTTCATATCTGGATGTATGCATGCATATATGCAGATATGGGTGATGTGTTTGTTGATTAAACCCTTTGTGTGGTGGGTTGATTATATATTCTTAGTACTTTACATACACATATAAAAGGACATGTGCTGAAAACACTGCATAATCTTTCGCAGTGGTTTGTTCTTAAAAGGTTTTACGAGTATCAAAAAACACATGCGTATCTTTCATGGTATTTTACCTTTAATACAATACAAACTTTATCCCTAAAATTTTGTTAATTAGATAGCATTGAATATAAGGCTTGATGTTATTAATATTTTACTTTAATTAATTATCATATTTTACCAATGAAATAATTAGGATAATTTTCATGAATTGACATTTATTATGAATTTACCTTTCTAAAAATGACTTAAGTTAATTGAAGTAAAGACATCGATTTAGTTAGATATATTAAACATGCATTTACCAAATACCTCTGAAATTAAATGTAAAAATCACTTTACTCATCCCTATATTTTGTTTTCAGATACTGTGGTGTTCGATTTACCTATTCTTTTAAATCTTTTCACACACAGTATTTCAATTCACATTCAGAATGCCTTTGTTGATGGCAGTCGGTCCCTCTGAAGTGGTTTTGTTCAGAAATGAAAAGAAATTTCTCTAACAAAGATTTGGCATATACGTCAGAGCAGATTTTTGCTCTGGACGTCATATTTCCGACTGCGTTACTCGTGTTTTGAGTCTTATGACTTTTGGTGTAGAATATTTAATTATCTGGTCTCTTACAACTATAGCCTGGAAAAGGAAAGAATTGGTTAACACCGATTCTAAAACAACCTCAGTTTTTGAGCCTGTCATTGACTTTGATATAGGAGTTGCATTGATAATGACACATTAACCAATTTGCCAAAAAGACAAATCCAAAAGTAAAGGTTAATTAATGATTCCCCCTCTTCAGGGACGCTTAATTGATTTAACCGAAAATGCATTATTCGTGATTGGGGTACTTCCTTTACTGAGTATTGTGTTGGTGACCCAATCTTATCCCCAGAAAAAATGTGTGAACACTCCATTTTAAGTTATAATAAATTTGAAACTCTAGCTAGTTCCCAATATGATTGGCCAGACAAAAAGATCCTTAAGGGCAATGATGTCCTAGATTTTTAATACGGAATTGATAGGCATAATGGGAAATCCAAATCTGACCCCATAGTAAATATTTTGAAAATTCACAATTGACCATTAACCCACTGATATATATCGATGGCTTACATACTAAATTCTAAAGAACGATATTCGTCAATACACATCATTTAAAAGTCTTTATTAAAATTTTAATATACTAAATCCACTGCGATTCGGATGGACGAATCCTAGCTCTTTTCAGGCGTGAAGCGCGTGACGTGGAAGTATCTTAAAATTATTTCAAATACAATATATATGCTTGTGTTAATTTGGAATACTACTGTACCTTTTACGAACGGTTTCTCGTATAGTGTCACAGTTGCAGAGTCAAAGTTGCTGTTTTACAATAGTTAATAAGACGAAACTTGATAGTTCTGTAAAATTTCGCTAAGCCTCAACATATATTGACGCGACGATCTTGTGCGTTGTTTAAATAAAAACAGATTGCTCGCACGCCAGGCGACAGAGGAGTATTATTTTATATAGTATATAGTATTTATAGTATATAGTATTTAATATTATGAAGCTACTAATTAATATATATTATATATATATACCCTATACTATATATACTATATATGATATACTATATACCACGCGAGCCTATGAGGTAGTCAGGATACGGTATCGCTAAAAACAAAAAAACATAATTTTAAAGAATATGTTTTAATTAAAATATAAATATATAAAAAGTATTATTAATTATAAATATATAATATATATATATTATATATATATACATATATATATATATAATATATATATTATATAATATATTAATATAATAATATATATTATATAATATATATTATATTTAATATTATATATATTATTAATATTAATATAAATATAATAAATTTATATAATATAATTAATAAGTTGATATTGTGAAAGTCACTGACAATATACTAATATTCATAGTTAATCTACGGTATTATAATTACCTAAAACGTATATTATAATCAATTTACTTAGTAATTATATAGGCTATTTCTAAGTGAGGATATATTTTACTACATTATAGTATAGTTTTCTTGGGGGCTTAATAGTATACAATACTATACTCTATACTAAGTATATAAGAATATATTAATATAAGTGCTTAACACTCAAAAGTTTGCTCGTTTAATATAAGTTATATACTAATATATGATTATATAAATTTGTATATACATTATAATAATCTAACAAACTATATCAATAACCATATAAAGATAGTACTAACGGGATCTAAACGGAGTCCACTATTATACCTTATAATATGATTAATATATAACGAGTTGACTTATAATAAATAACTCTACTAAACCTTATAATTTAAATATTATTTTTGTGATAATATACATAACGTTATATATATATATACTATTCTTTTTTTTAGTTTATATCTTCTATTTATCTATTTAGAATTTTCAAATACTGCCTCTTAAGTATTATTCTAATTTAAAGCATGTCGAATATGTTTTTTAAAAGTGAACTGCAACTTTTACGCTTAATTTGCTACACTCTATCATATATCGAGAATTTATTTTCAGTATTACTGCATTATTTTTTAATATTTTAATTAACAATTCTAATCAATGTTTAAAATTCTATTTATTTATAATTATTTTTCATGTAAGATAAAATATAATGACTTTGCGACAATTGTAATATTTAAGATATAATATATTAATTATTATATATTATAATATTATATAATAATAATATATAAATAATATATATATTATATAAATATAATATATATAGTATATATATATATATATTAATAAATTTAATTAATAATAATATATATATTGACTTATTTATATATATACATATATATATATATATTTATATTAAAATATTATAATTATATTAATATATATAATATATAATAAATTATATAATATAATATATATATTATATTTAATATAATAATAATAATATATAATATTATTATATATATTATTATCTATAATTAATATAATTATTATATTATAGTATTATAATATATAATATATAATATATATATATATTATATTATATTTAATTATTAATATAATTTATATAAATTAATTATATATAATATTAATTATATTATAATTAATATATATATATATATTATATATATATATAATAAATATTAATTTAAATATATTATTACTTATATCTTATACTACTATAGGATCATTCGGTAAAAAATTATCTTTATGCAAAATTATATATTATGAAGTATTTAATCAATAAATATTATATTTAATAATATATGTTAATTATTGTGTCTATTAATATCTATATATTATGTACCAATATATGGGTGATATAAATTATTACTGGTAGATCTTAAAATAGGCAACAGTGATAAAAAAATGGTTGTTGTGTAAATGTGCGCAAAGTTTCATATACTTGCGATAATAAGAATACTAACAATAAAATTTAAAAGTACTGATGAGAATCAAAAGATTATAAAATTGTTGAGAGAAAATTAAATATAATATTCTAGATAATATACGAAATTATTTTAACGCAAAACCGATAATTGGGACAGCGCCCGGGAGCAAGCGACGTCTCAGGAGATATTTTTCATGTAGTTGCACAACACTGCTTAACCAACGAACAAGAGTAGAGTGAGAAGATTTCCTAGAGTTATGGGCCAAAGCATAATCTTTGACAGGTAGTGTAGAAAATTTATTTGGCATTTGACAGACGATCGAATCCATTCATAGGTTAGGCTAGGATTTTACTGGCATCGTCCGATTCCATATTAGGTTTAAAGGTAGTTTACGGTTATGACTTGCCACTCTATGTTTAGACGTTATTTACTTGTTTTTTATTTATATTTTTGTTATTATTTATCATAGGAAATTCAGAACTTAATATCCTAGACCAACACTCTAAAGAAAAGCAGTTTAGAAACGGTACTCTGACACATTTCTATCTTGGTGATACAAATTAAGAACAGTTAGTACATACACTTTACATGAATATACTGAATACACATTTAGTACGGGTATTGTAAAAAAGTTACATCTATTATTTATTAAGTTACTTGATTAAATGTAGACTTGAAATAAATCTTTTATTAACTCTGTAATCTTTATGCTCTGTGTATTTTTTATTATGTAATTAATATTTATTGTGTTATATTTGAGGGTATTATCTATCTATTGGTAATATTATATTATGTGTTTAATTTAACACGAATGAAAAACTTTATATCAGAAAGTATTAGAAAGATAAAGACAGATAAGACCACGTCGTTCTGCGTACTTATTATACTGGATATTAGAATTGTCAGACAAAGTAGCTTTTTGGACATGAATTACTGGATTTAAATTCATTAAGCGGAGAAGGATTAGCTGCTATCTAAGTAAAAATATTGAACAAAAGGGCTTTGAAGGGACATAACTTAACAGAAATGGTTTAAAAGCTACTTCAAGGAAAGATCTCAGTATGTAAAAATACGTAAAACTAAATGAAACAAATTCAGTCACACTTCATTTACTCTATATACAATATACTGTTCCTTTCTGACGCTTTTTCAGTATCATTTGTTGACGATATCTTCATATTAATAAATGGACAAAGATGCTGTCCTCTCGTACAATTCAAATCGTAATTTGCATAGACACATCAACAAAAATAATGAAATGGATAGAAGCTATTAAGTAATACATAATAAATTTAAATCAAAACATGTTTTTAATAATTTGAAAAAGAAAAACCGAAAGAAAAAAAAATTTTATATTACATAAAGATTAAACAATTTTGATTATTAAAATTTAAAATTTAACAATGTGTAAATGAAATAACATGACTTACAGGGCTACGGAGTGCTAAAATACTGAGAATGTAGATCATTAAAGACATATTTAATCAACTCATCTATTGTTTTAGCAGCACTGTCAAGATAAAGCATTAAATATGCTAGATGAAAATTAAAAAATATATAATCCTTTGTCTTCTCATCTGTAAGGAAAGAGGTGATTACAGAGGTGACTAAGCCTACATACATTCTCGCCCAGCGGTAACGTGTTACGGTCTTCTAATCTACGGTATAGAGGCTTACCCTCCAAGTAACCAGTAATCCCACCCTGCAAGAGTTGTAATTGCGAGAACGTATTTATTCACCTCATTAGCAATACCAAAGAGCCTTTACAGCCATACACATAAACCATTTATTCAAATTTAACCTAGAAGTTAATTGGCATGTTTTAAAGACTTGCTAAACTAATGCAATGCACTACTAGAAAGATACATAAAATTATATCCCATAAACAATGCATGCAGACTTCTTGACTAGCCAATTTTTCATTCAAAACCAAGCAAGGCGCGAAGCAAATCAAAAAAATCTAAGAAATAATACTACTTACATAAACCCTCCTTTCTGTTGACTAAAAAAAGCCCACTCAAGCGTCAACTACAAAGCCAGCTAAACTTATGCTTTAATGCCAGAAGATCATAAAACTGAAAACTCTGCCGAATCTTTTGCTAAAAGAATAAAAACACTTATTATCTAAATAAATATTAATATAAAACTAACTCAGTGATTTAACCTACGTAAGAATCTAGCTATTTATTCTTATTATTATATTATTATTGATTATAATTGATTATTCATTATTATTATTATTATTATATTTATTATTGATTATTAATTATTACTTATTATTATATTAGTATTACTTTTGATTTTATTTCAAATTGAATTATCTGGAGATCGATAAACACTTATCATAATATATATATATTATAATATTATAAACAGAATATTATTATTATCATTATATTTTTATTATTATTATTATTATTATTATTATTATTATTATTATTATTATTATTATTATTATATTCGACTAGTCATTTTATATTACACTCGCCATCAATCCATTATCGTTATAATACCATATTACTTGATTGTTGCTACCTTAGTATAAACTACTCTTTCAAAATGGTGTAAAGTACTTCCGTTTTAATCATTACCTTAAATGAGCTACAACTTATGAGTTAATTGCTATTCACAATGAACATTAGATTATATTATTGTTTCATTTAGTAGTAGTCTTATAATTAACGGTTATTTTTTTTATTATTCAGCTCTATTTATTATAATTTTTATTTGATCTATTATTATTATCATTTTAATTATTATCTTATTATTATTAGTTATTTATTTTATTATTGAATTATTATTTATTATTAATTATTATTATTAATTAATATTGAATTTTATTACCAATATTCAATTGATATTATTTATCAATTATCATTATCATATCTAATTATCAATACCTTGATGTCGGTAAAATATTCTGATCTTTGAAAAATTTGTCCCCCATTATATCTATAAATATTGTTATATTATGTATTGTATTGTATCAAAATTTGTTTTGGGATTACATTAAGCTCAAATCTTAAACCCAATTACAACAACTGTACTAATTTTTGGGGCTCAAAGACACTACATTGGTATTGCAATATAGTAGCGCTTTAGAAAATGTATTTGATATTTAATATTGTAGTTCTAACATGTTGAACATTAATAATGTAATATTTGTTCATTTCGGAGAATAAATGTTTTGATTATGATTCATTAATTTATTATTATTATTATTGATTATTATTATTATTATTATTATTATTATTATTTATTATTTTATTTTATATTATTATTATTAGTTATTATTTTATTATTATTATTATTTTATTATTATACAAATTTGAAATAAAATTTATATTAAAGAAGTTTCCTATCTTAATGGATATCAAAAACCAATTTTGTATAGTGTCTTTTTTTTCGACACAAAATACTCGAAGAACGCAATGCAAAAGCCTCGTTACTATTCATAGCTTAGCTTAACAAAAAGTGCAGAACGAAAGGTGTCAGAAATTTAACAAAAAAAATGTACCAAAAATATCACTGAGTCCTGCCTTATGTAAACTTGGGATTTAGAATATACATATGAATAATAAAAAAATCCCAGATAAACGGAACGAATATAACCCACAATTAACCATTATTTTTTGGCGTTACATTAATTCTTTCACAGCAGTTAGCATTAAAATTGCCGTTTTCTTTCTTATGCAAAATGATACCTTTTTGCTTACTTTACTTATTACAATTTTTAATATTTCGGTTTCGTATTTTTCTCATCACCATCTTTATCAATTGCTATAGTATCTTATACTAACAGTACATGAAATAAAAAATTTAAAAAGAAAAAACATTTTTTTTGCCATGAAAGTCATAATATATAATATATACTAATATATATATATATATATAAATAGTATATATATATATATATATATAATATGATATATTATATATATATATTATATTATATAATTATATATAATAATATAGTATATATATATATAATAATATATATATATAATATAATATATATATATTTATATATATATATACTATATATAATATATATATATATATATTATAGCAGGTGGATATTAAATCAACGAGGACAAATTTGGAGGATATTAACTTTGTACCATTACAAGCGTTTGTCTTAAATAAAGTTACCTGTAAAAGTTTTCATTTTTAGGTAAATGAGTTAGAAAAGGTGCAAGGGGTATGATGTTAATATTGGTGTTTATGTTCCGTAGATGTTTTTGGCTACGGAAACTCTGCCACAGTAGTAGTAACCTATAGAACAGGGGCTATTGCTGTCTCTAATATTTGACACTGCTATAGAGTTGCTATGATAGTACCACCTTTATAGAAGATAGGATAAATAATACTCCAGGAATATAGTTGATAGTATTCGAGCAATATTTTACTCGGGAAACGGATTTATCATTCACAATATTCACAAAATAATAATAATCGCGAATCATAATAAATACTGCCTATATTACTATAACAGTACATTAATGCCTAATAGAAAGTAATTATTTGATAAGTAATATTATTATGATAATAGAAATAATACGAATAGAAACAGGAATAATAATAACAACGAGAAGTATAAATTATAAGTAATAATAAAAATGAATATAATAATAATTAATAATATAAATAATAATAATAATAATAATAAATAATAGATATGATAATAATAATATAGATGACAAAGACAGTGAATAATAAGTATTAATAATAATAATAATAATAATAAAATAATGAATAATAATAAGAGATAATAATAATATATGAATAATAATAATAATAATTAATAATAATAATAATATAATAAATAATAATAAATACCACTCGTCTACGGAATACATAAACCCAATATTCAACATCAATCTCTTGCAACCGTTTGCCTAACTCATTCTACTCTACTAAATGAGGAACCTATTTACAGTAACTTTCATTTAAAGACAAAACGCTTGGTAATGGTAACAAGAGATATATCCTGCAAATTTGTCCCCCTATTTCGTAAACCGCTGTATATATATGATATATATATATATATATATATATTATAATTATGGATATATTTGATAGTATATATATAATGATAATATATATAATATATATATATATATATAGGTATTTAAATATAATGAATAAAATACATATATAACATGACCTTGCTAGAATATAAAACTAGGGTAGTGACATAAAGAAGTGAATGTTAAGAGATTGGAATTGCGGTAGGTAATGCGGAGCTTTATCGGAGGCAGAATGTTTTATCATTTGAAGAGGATTTTGGTGTAAAACCGAATACGAAAATCCTTTATAATACACCCAACAAAGAAAATGTAATAAAGTTTAATCTCTATAGCACGGTAATATCTACAGTTATATTTCTTATTAAACATTTATAAATGTAAAAAATAACTGAATGCTCCCTGATTTAATAAAGGTTTATATATATGTAATTATAATATATATTATACCAAGTTATATATATTAGTTGTGATTATTCATAATTGTATATATACTATATAAATATATAGTTAGTATGTATTATTATATAAAGTAATTATATATATTATATACTAAGCTTTAATTATATTTAATATATAATATATATATATATATGAAGAAAATGACAATTTTTGTATTCATAATAATTTGTTATAATTATTGTTAATATTAAAAGAAAATGAAATTTCCAATATTTGTTCAGATGGCGGAAAAATTATATAAAAAAGAAAACCAAAAAAAAAAATTTAATCTTAAAATTTTGAATTTCATGATAGAACATTTCATATACGAGATTTGGTATAATATTATCAGGCATCTATTTGCTTATCATCGGCATATATATATATATTATGAGATAATATATATATAACTATAATATAGTATATATATATATATTTACAAGTATATATATAAAAATGTATATAAATAGTATATATATATATACTAATTATATTATATATGATTATATATTATATAATATATATAATTTATAATATATATATATGTATACTATATATATATATTATATATACGTATATATATATATATATTATATATATGCAATCGTTTCTAAGATGGATTGTAAGAGAAAATGAGATTTTTAGATTATTTGTTGTGTGGGATTTTGTATGATTTTTTTTTTAATTTTCCTATTAAATAACAGAATTCATTATTTGTTGCTGAGGTTAAAAAGTTTAATCTATTGTTTTATTTACATTATTATATAAATTTATATCAAATAATATAAGTAGTAGATAATAAGTGATATATATATATATATAATATATATTAGATATATATATATATATATATATATATATATATTATCATATATATATTATATATAATTTAACAACTTACTCGCCGTTTCGCATGAGTAAGTTTTGTTACAAGCGGCACAGCAACGATCGCGCGAGCAAACGCATGTTTAGAGCGAGCGCTTCAGTGAGGGTCTGCATGCATCGTACACCAAACCGCTGCTGTGCATCTAACCCTATGGTAATGTTTAATTTTTTTTTATTTAACTCAATAAATACCTAATGAAAATGTAAATTTAACCACAAGATAAAATAATTATGAAACAAATGAAATAAAAATCTCATTTAAGACATAATAAAAAGTACATAAAATTGACTTTATAAACTTCACAAATTTTTGTTTAAAATAAATAAATCTATTTCTGATTTTTCCTCGGATTCAATTAACAATTAATTTTTTAGTTTTAAATCAGAATTTAGGCAAAAAAATAAAAAAAAATAATATATATATAATATATATATATATATTATATATATATATATATATATATATATTATATATATATAATATATATATATATAGTATATATATATATATATATATATATATATATATATATATAGACAAAGTTACTTAACGGCCACACGGAACGGGAGGTCGGAACAAACAAATTTTTCGCAGGTAGCTTCTATGATACATAAATAGATTTTCTATGGGTGAAATGAGGTTAGGTAAGAGGTTTGGTTAAGTTAGTTAGGAATACCCTTTTACTAATGTTTACTAACTTTAAAACAAAACTTATGGACACATCTGTTAAAAACATACAATATTTGAAAAAAAAATATTATTTTCATTTTATTTTCAAAAAATGGCCAATAAAAATTCCTAACGCATATTAAAAGGTTTAGTTGGCCTTAAAATATAATTTTTCTCAAAACATTGAAAACACAATATTGGGGGATGGTAATGCGGATGTCGGAGAAATTTTGGGGAAGAGGCAAATTCAAGTGTGAAACAGTAACTTACGCACTTGATACCACCCCTTCCCCAATTTATGACCGTATCACGCAGGTTTTTCTTATCTATGAATAGACGCTTTAGAAAGTACTTCGCTAGATGGTACACCAAAAAAATTTAATTGCTTTTAAATTTTTTATCTTCACCCCTAAAAATGTTTATTTTTATTTAAACTTTAGTTTGATATACACTACATTTACTAATTTACCCTATTAACGTGTAGCCTCTAAGTAACTTTACCTATATGTATGTATGTATGTATGTATGTATGTATGTATGTATGTATGTATGTATGTATGTATGTATGTATGTATGTATGTATGTATGTATGTATGTATGTATGTATGTATGTATGTGTATGTCGTTACTTGAAATAATATTCATTTTATTTCTTCAGACTTATTCTTTCTTTTCTTAAAATTGAATACTAAGGTTTACCCTTACACTCGGTGCTTATAAATAGGCGCTAAGGTTTAAATAGTCTTACACTAGTAACAGAAACTTCACTCGTTAATTACAGTTAGATTCTGTTATATTGTCTAGCATTTGCTGCTTATAGGACGACACTAATGTTTAATCCTACATTAGCTTCTTAAAGTTTGTTACTAGAAACTAACAATTAGTCATACACTTGCTATTTAACTTTCAAGCAGCGAGTGTATGACTAAATATAAGTTCCTGATTACGAAGATAAACTAATGCTTACCTATAACATTTGAAATTTAAAGTTGATAATTATGTTTGGCTTTATTCTAGCTGCTTCAAGGTAGACATTATTTAGTTTTATTCTTGCTGCTTCAAGGTAGACATTATTTAGTTTTATTCTTGCTGCTTAAAGTTTACCACCAATTACTAGCTTTAAACTGCTGCTTAGAATTAGGTATTAAAGTTTAGGCCTTGCATTTGCTGCTTGAAATTAGAAACTAATGTTTAGCCTTAAACTTGCTGCTTGGAATTAAATATGATGTTTAGACTTATACACGCTGTTTAAAGTTAGGCCTTAATGTTTAGCCATACACTCATTGCTTTAAGGTAGACACTAATGTTTAGCTTTACATTTGCTATTTTAAGATAGACTAATTAATTATTAGTCAAACACTCGCTACTTAAAGTTAGACTAATGTTTAATCTTGCATCATTTGCTTAAAGTTAGAAATCAAAATTTAACCTTACACCATTTGCTAAAAGTTAGATATCAGTTTACCCAAACACTAATGTTTAGCTTTATCCCTGCTGTTTATAGTTAAACTAATGTTTATCCATACATTTGCAATAAAGTTAGACATTAATATTTAATCTGACACCCGCTACTTAGTTAAATATTAATGATTAGCCTTGTTCTTGATGTTTAAAGCTAGACTTGCTTTTAACGAAACAATCTCTGCTTAACGTTAGACACTACTATTTAACCTTGTACTCGCTTTTTAAAGTTAAGCGTTAATATTAAGTTTTACATTCGGTAATTAAAGTTACGCACCAAAACTTGACACTACACTAGCTGTTTAAAGTTAGACTTTAATATTAAGCATTACATTCACTGCGTAACGATACACACTAATATTTACCCTTTCAATTGTTCTCCTCTAGAAAGCTTCGTTAGAAGACCCATTTCTCTCTTCATATAGGCAGTGTTCGAAAGTTTATCATGTGTCTTTAGCTGTTTGCTATTTAAATATTATTGTAAAGTTACTTTTAAAACCATAAAAGACTAGCCAGATTTTTGTCACTATTCACTGAATCACGGGAATCTCATACCTGATTTTAAACTACAAAAATAAATAGACCTACTTTTTTTTAGAATATAATGAAAATGCAGTAGTAAAATGAAAATATAAAGTGTTTTCTTTCATTCCTAGCAGTTGAGTCCCATGGATGAACATAACCATAACTTTTATAAGGTTAACAGGTACAGTGGGTGGTTTTCACTCTATTTATAATTTGTTTTTAAAATGAAATATCTCGCTTAATATTATAGAAAGAATCCTGAAATTTTTAACAGAACCAGATGAATTCTGGTGACTTCATTTGGAGTAATAATAAAAATGAAAACCATTTTTCTAAAAATTTTATTAGAAAAATTTTCATTCTTTTGGAATAATAAAAGAATGAAAACAATTTTTCTAATAAGAAATCATATATAAATAAGCAACTTTGCGTTAAATAAATATAATTGAGATGTCTTCATAAATCGGTATTTATACTAGTGGATTTCAGGCTCCTGTTCTCTTAAATAACACAAAATATATGCTGAAATAATACTGGAATTTTGGGGTTTCTGTGTGGGGAAAACTAGTCCGAAACCAAGAGTCCGAAACCAGGAGTTCAAAAACTAGAGTCCGAAAGTTATACGTTCCTCGGTATTTTTTGCCGGTTCGGTTTTATCACAGATTTGGCACAATTGGATGATGACGCGGGTTTATTTTGACAATAATTTCATCATTGTTAACCTATGACATACTGCTACAATTTATAATACCATTACTGTTAAATAACTTATCTTCCAAGTTAGCAAGTATTCTTTAAAAAATTTGTGATAAATCTTGTATAATTTCTTACTCCAAACTATTAAGTTAACGTGTGTAACAGCTGTGTATATTGTATTGGTAGTTTTCAAATAACTGCTATAATATCCTAATTTTCTTTTTGTTATTTATATGTATATTTATATTTATACATAATAGCTCCAATAGTTTTGCAATGTTATATTATTGTATTCTTTTATCTATGGCTTGTTCCAAGTTTGTTAAAGCATAGATTTTGCGGTTATATTATTGTATTCTTTTATCTATAGCTTGCTCCAAGTTTGTTCAAGCTTAAAAATAAAGGGGAAGGTCAACTTCTCGTTTTGTTACAATTGTCATTGAATTAGTTGTGCTAACTTTACTTTATGCCATCTTTAGTATGGTATTCGTGCTTGTTGTCATATATTTTTTAGATATATAATTTTTTAACAGGTATTTTGAAATAAAAGTTGGTGTATATTTGTGAATATTTTTTTTACTGGCAAAGACAGACGAATCATATATATATATATATATATATATATATATATATATATATATATATATATATATATATATATAATATATAATATATATATATATATATATATATATGCCTATTTTTATATAATATATATATAATATATATAAATCTATATATATATATATATATAGATAATATATATTAATATATATATATATATATACTATAAATATATATAGATTATGTATATTATATATCTACTATATTATTATATATATATATATATATATATATATATAGTAATATATATTATATATATATATATATATATATATATATATATATATTATATATATATATATAGGCTATATATATATATACTATATATATCATATATTTATATATATATATTATATATTTAATATTATATATATTAATATATATATATATATATATATGAATTGTATTATACTGAAATTTTCTTCGCCCTTGAGGTTTTGATAAAGAACTTAATTGTAAATTTTATTAACACATTAAATAAACTATATCAAAAATAATAACACTTTATGAATAACAAATAAATAAACAAAATAGTTAGACAGCCAAGCTTTCGTGTCCCGACGAAGTGTTTCGCTTACGAACACGAAAGCTTGGCTGTCTAATATTTTTTTTTACTTCATTGGTCATACATTTTTCAAATATAATTGCTATAGCTTATTTAATGTTTTAATAAATTTAAAAACCAAATTCTTCACACACTCATCAGAAAAAAATTTCAGTTATATATATATATATATATATATAATATATAATATATATTATTATATATATATATATATTAATTAATATTATATATATCTATATAATATCTATTATAGGCAATACTTTAAAAGGAAGTTACATAAAAGACATGATCTAAATCGCCGAAAATCTACTCGTGCAACTTGCAGTGTCAGTGTTAGCTAAAACTCCAAAGAGTTAACCACAAGTTGCTTTTTTTTTCATGTTAATTTTTATATGTTAATTTTTATTTTTTTTTTAATTTCTTTTAAGAGCTCAAGCGACGGTGTGACAGATGCTCCCCCCCGTCGTCCCCGTCTGAGGCCGAGAGACCGCTGACTTCATTTCCCATCCCCCCCTTTTTTTTGGCGGATTTTGTAAAGATCCCTTTTGGGGGTTTAATTCCTTTAGTTAAAAAACGTTATTGCAACTTTGACGCACTATTGTCTTGAAAAAATCGAAAAAAATCGATTACATCGTTTCTTTTCGATATATATCGGTTAATTTCCTTTTAAAGGAAGTTCATATATATATTAATATATAAATATATATAATATTAATAATATTATATATATATTATATATATATATATATATAGTATATTAATATATAATATATATATATATATATATCTTGCATCACTGAAGCAGTGCCAATCCTGCAAATAGAAACTTATATGATATATATATATATATAATATATATATATATTATAATATATAATATAATTATTAATATATTATATATATATTATATATATTTATATTATTATATTTAATATATATATAATATAAATATATATATATATATACTTTAGAGAGGAAGCCCTTGAATTACGATTCGATAGGACAGTTTAAAATTTAATTCATCTTTTTTACTTATTTTCTATGTATTTTTTAATTCTCTGTAATTTTTAAGCAAGATAAACTTCAAAGTAAGCAGAGTAATCGAATGACAGTTGAAAGGTTACAAAAGTTTGTAACAAAGTAAAAATAGACATACTAAATATATATATAACTATAATATATATATATATATATATATATATATATATATATATATATATATATAATATAATTAAATATAATATATATATATATATATACTATATATCCGCATTACCACTTGGGGGTTGAGGGTCTCCTACAGTGGAGGTTGGTACCGTCACAGAATTGCCGAACCATTATGTTGTAAGGTCTTGTTTCTCGTTATTTCCGCAACCTCGCGTCATAAATCTAATTTCCACTTTGTCTCACACACTCTCTCTTCTTTTTTTGTTGAACATCACCTCTTCCCTTTTGTCGACCACCATCTCACCACCCCTCTTCTTTTGTCGAACATCCCCCTATAGACCTCATCTCTCGTTCTTAACTGAAGCAAGTTCTCATGTCAATTAACAACTAAACTCATCTGTTCTGTCTATTTATCACCTAACTCTACTCATTATCCTAAACTTCTAAATAGAACAAATTCTCTGTTCTTCTCCTTTTCTCATAAATCGTGATTCGGGTGATTTCCATAGGCACCACCGCAGTGGGGTTCCTCGGTTCTCAAGGTACACCTGGTGAACTTGCCAACCATTTATATATCCTGAATGACTTTGAGCAGTTGGTGCAGCTCCCTACTCGTATCCCTGATCGTCTTGGGAGATGAACTCCAACAGTCTAGATCTTTTCTTTACTTCAAATCTTTCTCTTTATTCTGTTAAACCTCTTTCGTACTCTTGGTTCTTCCGATTACTTTTTATCTTTGTATCCTCTTCTGTCTCTATCAAATCCTTCGCAAGAAAAACTCACGCCCATGACGAGGAAACGTTTTAGACACCTTGGTTCTATATATATATATATACTATATATATATTATATATATATATATATAGATATATTATAATATACTATATTATTTATATATTATAACCTATACATATAATTTATTATACAAGAATAATAATATATATATATTATAATTTATTATATATATATATATAATATATATATATATATATTATATATATAATATATATATATATTATAATATATCATATATATTATATATGTGTGTGTGTGTTTAATTTTATTTTATTTTTTGTAAAAATCTGTTTTTGATTTGGATATTTTGTATTTTCTCTTGTCTGGTGAACATTTTTTTTTAACTAGAGGTATCACAAAATTACACAAAATATGTGTGCACATTTGTGTATTATTCGTATACTTCTAAATTCTAATTTAACTCTCACCAAATTATTAATTCCTCAAAGATAAACCTAACATTGAAAATAATTTATTTATTTTTTTATTACTTCTTTGTAATAACTTTTTCCCTTATCGGAGATGAAGAAAAATTGGCAAACATTCCCCATCAAAAAAAGGGGGGG
>JABUQX010019777.1:0-2500 GCA_015478945.1 Trachelipus rathkii
CGGTATTACTTCGTTCAGTTCAGATTGGGTGTTTTAACCGTTTTCGCATTTATCGTGAAACTTACTTTGCCGTTTTTCATTTACGCCCTTCATTTGTTATATCCTTCATTTTTAAATTTTCTTAATGTTCTTACTGTCCCCTTCTCCACATAGTCCGTTACTCAAGGACTTTCCGTACAGAAGTTGACAAGGCAAATCATTGAATTTGGTTGTAAATATTTCCATTTTTTCATTGAATTCTTTTCCGGCATCAGTTAATATGCTGTTGGGTGTTCCAAAGTATTTAATCCACTTAGAGGTTAACTGCTCAATAATTTCTACAGCATTCTTACTTTTCAACCAACAACCCTGTGTATACCTTGTAGCTGTATCTATCATAATAAGGAATTTTTCTCCATCTATTTCACCCACATCCATCTGCAACATGTCATTGAATTTTTGCCATGTTCAAACCCACTACAGGTCTAGGTGGTGTTCTTTTATATCTCTTACATGTATTGCAGTTTTTGTTTACATTGTTTATTTCCTCCTCTACTTCTCTCCAATCTTCTTTTCTTATCTGACCACCGTATGCATCTTTTATTAATTTTATTAGCTTTTCTGCACTGCAATGGGCAAAATTGTAGGTGTAGTTTACCGATCTTATGGATTCTATCGTTACTTTTATTTTTTATCCATTCACATCTTTCTTCGTTCAACCAGCAGTATCTTCTCAACTTACCCAGGGATATGCAGACATGTCCTGTTTCACTCTCTATTGTTCTCACATTTTTTACATTCATATCCAATAAATCTATAGTTCTATTATACACATCGTGTACCATTTTCATCCGTTCCATTGTCCTTCTTCCTAATAATAGGGGTATATTTCCTTCAATTACGGTTACTTGTATTGCAAATCTTTTTTGTTTTATGCAACATGGAATTTCTATTTCTTTTATTATCTGATAGTCAGTTTGTCCAAAGGTTATTTCTCCTTCCTTTTTCTTTTGGCTTTTATTGATGTATTGCAAAACTTCCATATCCATGCCTGCTAGTATTGTTGCTAGTCATATTTCCCCTACTACTGTTGCATTGCTGCCGGTATCTAAAATGGCTAACATTTCCTCTCTCATATTTTTATTCTCTTGCACAGTGTTCTGCAAATACACTCTGCTCTTTTCTCCTTTATTTTCCCTACAATCTCTTGCCCAGTGTCCTTCTTTCTTGCATTTATAGCATCTATTTTTATTTTTTTCATTCCACCAACATTCGTTAGTGACATGGTTGGTGTAGTGACATATCTCGCAGTATTCCTTCTTCTTATTTGCAGGAGCAAAATTGTTTTCAGCACTCATCCATTGTCTTTCGTTCTTTCTTCCTTCATTAGTCACTCCAGAAGACATAATATTCATTATAGACCTTTTTGTATCTTCATAAGGGTCCTTTGATTCTCTTATAGATGACAAGACCATTTTTCTTTCCATGTCCTTCATTCTTGACCTATCGATCAATTTAAATGCAATGTATTTTTTATTCATTTGCACATTTTCAATTCTTTCACATTTTTTCATCATCCTATCAAATCTGCTTACATACTCTCTATACTCCTCTTCTTCTTTCTGTCTTATATTGCCAAAATCTGTTATTTTTACATATTCCTCCAAAGACTGATCTCTTACATATCTTTTCTTTATTTCTTCCACAATAGCTTTATATCCTTCATCACCTAGCAACTCATCCTTTGGAATACTCTTAATCGTCTCAAGAGCCTCTCCCGACAAACCGCTAATAATCATAGCATTGTTATTCTTCTTGTTACCCGATGTTGTCTCCATCCATATTTCTAGCTGAAAAAGATAGTCTTCTACCTTCTCTTCCTTTCTTCCACCAAATTTCTGGATGATATTCCTGCATTCTGCTCTTATTTGAGTCTCTCTTTTCTCTACTTCCCTTTCTATCATAGTCTTCATTTGTTCTTCAGTCATCGACATGTTTCAAAGAACGAGAGTCAAATTGTGTTTAACTGATTAAATGCTTAGGTTTTATAAGTGAAATGATGTGTAAGTATAATTACCTCCTAGATTGTGTAGATTCTGCTTCCTTCTGAATTCCTTTGATTCTGAACTTCTTATATTAGTAGTGATATGAATTCCTGCGGCCTCTGTGGGTTTCCTAAGTAAGTGGGTATATTGAAGTTCTCTACCCGCGGGTAAATAGGCAAAGTGAAGTTCTATTCTTTATTTGGTGCCATAAATCCGTGTATTAAATCTGATGTTCTTCTTTGCTGAGTATCCCTGTATTCGATGATTTTTTTCCTCTGTATTGACTCTTTTTCTTCTTCAGTACAGACAAAGTCTGGGTGGGTCTTCAGGCTTTCTGTTAGCTTTTTATACTTATATATGCATTATATTTATTATCATCTTATATCATTTTGCAATTAAATATTAAACACAATTTTTATCTTAGTTACTTTTTTTTCTTTTAATTCTTTAATCCAATACCTAAGAAATGGAAAAAT
>JABUQX010019777.1:10000-25000 GCA_015478945.1 Trachelipus rathkii
TGTTTTTTCCCAATGTATGTCAGAGTGGAAATGGTCAGGGCCAAATCATTTTAACGTGAAGAAAGTTAACTTTTGTGAAGAGCCTTTACTGGCCAGGATGTTGCATAGTGAATGCAAAACGTAAAGGAAACTTTTAAACGGAAAAGACTGTGGAGACTAAGGGAACGGAGGAGAAAACTGTTGAAAGGTACGCAACAAGAACCCGGTTTGGACACATCGGGAGCGTAATTGCGTCTCAAGCATGGAGGATGTTTGTCATCAGTCGAGAGGCGGAGTGGGGATGAGTTGAAATACTTCCGATTTCCTGAGCCTCTGACCACAGAAAGCTTCATTCTGAATCCAAGATGTAAGTGGT
This sequence comes from Trachelipus rathkii, assembly GCA_015478945.1. Classification (NCBI taxonomy): domain Eukaryota; kingdom Metazoa; phylum Arthropoda; class Malacostraca; order Isopoda; family Trachelipodidae; genus Trachelipus; species Trachelipus rathkii. The sequence continues at coordinate 10,356 of JABUQX010019777.1, forward strand.
GAGATGGAATTCCCAAATGAATTTCGGCGGACAGAGCGATGGTTGACCGCAGTATCGTTGTCCACAGATGTCCTCGAATATGTGGCCTTATATCAGGAAGTGAAACTGGGGGCGATATACTCCATAATGTTCGAGAGCGCTTCATCACGCGGATTATGGTTATGCCGTTCATTTGACGTGGATTTAAAATTGGGGCGAAAATTATTGGCGCTTGTGGTCAGATCAGAACATGGAATTCCGCGACGCTTCCATTAAGAAATATCCCTAAAATTGCCGATCGCTTTGGTTAAAAAAAAATGGGCTGGGTAGGGCTCACGGCTGAAGGTACTATTTAGCCGGGTCTCAGCGCTCGGTTGGAGGTTTTTTAGAGAAAAGGCAAGGGAACCCATCCATTGGCTCGTTTTTAAAGGGCATTGGCTGTAGCACTCCCTGTCGCTAAAACATTGCAAAATTGGAATGCATCGCCTGTATACGGAGGTATCGGTGGTTCCGTCTTTGGATGCATAAAGGAGAGGGTACTGTCGCCAAGAAGGCATTTTCGTGGCAATAATAAAAATGCCCTCACGAGTTTCCGGCGTCCAAGGAATTTTTGGGTGGACAAAACCCTCGCTTCCTTGGGCTTAATAAGAGGAAGATAGTGGTGGCAAGTTAAAAAAGCGGCGTGCCCGTTGGGGATTGTATATCCGATGGTATATATATATATCCTATATCCAAAAAACTGTCGAAGGTTTCGTCTGAAGTTTGCCGGGAAAATGGAAAAATCACGTATTGCAAGAAAAACACGGTCTTCGAAAGGTGTTATGCCTTCTCCTGTAACAGTGTGGCCTAAAAATGTCAAAGAGGAAACTCCAAAGACACATTTATCGGCATTTATTCTGATACCATACTCATTCAGACGGGTGAAAACAGCTTTGAGATGGTTTTCATGCTCCTCTGCTGAAGTACTGGCTATCAGAATATCGTCAATATAAACCCAACAAAAGGGTAGGCCTCGAAGTACCGTGTCTATGAAACGTTGGAACGTTTGGGCGGCATTCCTCAATCCGTATGGCACACGAAGATACTCGAATAACCCAAAGGGCGTTATCACCGCCGTCTTTGGGATATCCTGAGCGGCCACTGGAATTTGATGAAATGCTCTCACTAAGTCGATTTTAGAGAAAATAGTGGAGCCATGAATATTAGAGTTGAAACTCTGGATGTGCGGGACTGGGTACCGATCTGGGACAGTAACACCATTAAGGGCACGGTAGTCTGAGCACGGACGCCAATCCAGAGAATTTGGTTTAGGGACCAAATGAAGAGGGGATGCCCAAGCAGATTTAGAAGGACGGACAATCCCTAATTCGAGCATATGCTCGAATTCTGCACGCGCCGCTCGAAGTCTGTCAGGAGCGAGACGCCTAGCACGAGCAGAAACTGGAGGTCCTGTCGTTTCAATATGATGTTGCACATCATGTTTGACAGGCAGGAGAGAAGAACAAGGACGAAGAAGATCAGGAAAATCTGAGCGAACCATATTGAGAAAAGGATTAGAAATGTCAGAATTGACAACGGAAATGGAACCCAACGTGAAAACTTGGAGAACATTATACGAGACACCTTAAGGTCGGTATCCCACGTCGAGCAAACGTCGTTACTAATATCAGACCAAGCAGGTTTGAAAATGGCTCTAAGAATCGGCAACCAGGATAGGGTAATGCCACATCTGCAACAATGCAATACCCATCTTAACGGAGAAACTCGGCGAAGGCCAAGTCCTAGGGAACAGGGAACCGTTCACCAATAGACCTTAATGGACGTATCATTAGCTGCCGGAGGGTAGTGTCAGTAAGGAGAAAGAGGAATTTTTTGTAAAAGACGAGGCTGGTAGTAAGATACTTCCGCTCCGGGTGTCGACTAGAAACACGCTGGCGGGTGGTTGGAATGGTAAATCAGTATCAAGCCTGAGTTGTTCACTGTGCCACCGTCAGGCTGCTGATTGTCGTCTGATGGCGTTACGAGGTTTTCCGCAGTTGGGAATTTTTGGGTAGTAAAGCATAATTGGTAATTGTGCACGGAATGGTACATCCTTCTTAGAGCAGGATGCAGATGATCGCAAACTCTTACTTGTGGGAAGAAAAACAGACTAGCCCGTGGTTTTGCGCATTTGGCAGCAGGATTGTTTTGGTGAAGAACTGAAAGGAGATGGAGAGCGAGGTTCTGCGGGGTCGAAGAATGAACGCGAAAAATTGGGGACGTTGCTTGAAGTCTGGTAACAGACGCCTGTTGCGTTATCATATTCATGGCATGGGAGATTTAAGTCGCTGCCATTGAAGCCATTGTCTCCTCCAGTCTAGTTATCCTCTGTGACAGAGAATTATAGTTTGCACTATTGGAATTAGCAAATTCCTGCCTCAGTGCCTGGTTAGCACTTGTCATCTCCTGACGAAGTGCATCAATATGGAGAGAGGTGATAGTAGGGTTCAATTGTGAGGGTGGTGAAAACCCAGAAGCAACAGCTGACACAGAAGAAGAAGACGAAAGAGTGTCAGATTTAGGGGTATGAATACGGTCCGCCATTTGACCGTACTCTTCTAGCGTGGAGCTAGGGTTGATTAATGCCATCAAACGGCGCATTTCGAGAGGCAGGCGATTGAGCCAAAGTTCAAGGAACATTGCCTGGCTGTCAGCACTGGGATTGGGGTCATTGCGCAAGACCAGCATCCGCTGCATAAGCTGGGATGGCTTGCTGTCCCCCAGCACTTCCCCCGAAATCAGCTGCTTAAGTTTCTCCTCTTTGGGAATCTCGAAGCGCTCAACTAGGATGTCTTCTAGAGTCTGAAAGGGGTTCTCAGAAGACAATATAGTAGGAAGAGCGTCCTGCAACTGCTCCAGGACAGTATTAGGCAGAGCTGCTATAGTAGCAGCATACTTTTGCTGAATGGAAAACGAAGTGGGAAATACAGATTTAACAATGGTAAACCATAAACTTGGCTTACCAGAGTTATATTTGGGCAGAACTGGCATATAATGCACAGTTTGCACCGAAGGAGGAAAAGGAATTTGATTAGGATCAGCAGGATGAACTGAAGGATGCGGAGATAGTTGAGAAGGGTTAATTTGAGGATGTGAAGATTGAAAAGGATGTTGCAAAGGATTGAATTGGGGATACGAAAAACCTTGAGAATAAGGAAAACTATAAGAAGGAAGTGAATGAGAAACAGAAGAATAAGGAAAGTTACCAAACGAATAGGCATGAGTAGAAAGAGGAGAAGGATAGTTTAAGGAAAGTGAAACGTCAGTATTAGCTTGAGAAAGTGGAGGAAGTATAGAGGAAGAAGTAGAGGTAGGATTTTGAGTGGTGATAGCAGTAGTTGTTGTAGACACGTTAGATGAGAGTGCCTCAGTGGAAGAAGAGACAGGGATATTAAGATCATGGGATTCGTGGTCACCCATGATTGCAAGCAGGAAACAAGGAATTTATAATTAAATGTTAATCACAAGATTATAATATTGCACCCCACAAAATATAAAATCACGAATGAAATTATAAATCACAAGATACAATAATATAATAATGTGATATACTAAAAGGGAAAGAGTGTGGCTCCTAGTTAATGTGAAAACTAAAATACTACAAAAACAATAATGATGGTAAGTACAAAAATAAACACAATGAGAAAAAAAAATAATAATAATAATAATAAAAATACAAAATAAAAATAATACAAGAAATAAAAATTAATGAGAAAAATTAATAATAATTACGCAAAATAATAATAATAATAATAATAAAATAATAATAATAATAATAATTAATATAATAAACTATAAACAATAATAATAATGTGTTGTACAATTACATTAGTCACCAACACGGTAACTAACTCCAGAGGTCACCAATATAGAAGGTGGAGGAAACGGTCTACTCGACCTTCTATCTTCGTGATTGCCTTTATAATTTATTAATGTTCAATACTTATATATATTTTAATAATTATATTTCATAACGCAGGAGAATAAAAAGTAAATTACAATTTATAATAATATAATAAGTATTGAATAATAGATGTAAAAGAATTTATTTATAATTAATCAGATCGGCTGGGTAAAAAATAGTTCATTTTACAAAAACAGTAAACAATATTTGGACATTATTTACTTCAATAATATAAAGAATAATATAACATTTTACAATTTCATATATTTATTAAACGTAATATAGTGTACGGTATATGTAATTATTGTTATATAAAAATTATTTCTCCTTAAATACTTGAATTTTAAGTTTAGTCTCAATCCAGACACAGTCGGTTCTTATTATACAGAATATTAAAATAAGTTGCTTCTTAAGAAGAGAGAAGTTTTAGAAACATCGGTTGAGATGTTACTTCTCTGTATGAATCTCAGGAAGACAGAGCTAATTGAGCTTAAGACTATATCAGGAATGAGTAAAGTTAAGACGAGAAAGGAGCCAGACACTTTCCTGTTACTTAATCATTAAAAAAATTATTTAGCTACTTGTCTGTAATAAAAGAAAAGAAAAATTAGTAAAGTACATAAAAAGTTAGGTAAGTTAGGAAATGACTAAAAGAAACTACAAGAACAGTGTATGGAAAAGCAAAGAGAACTACATGAAGTATAGTAGAAGAACTGCCGACAGAGTCGGTCTCAAAGGAGAACGTAACAAGGGTGTTACGGCTCAACAACAAAACAAACCATAGGAATGGGCAGACCCCTAGGAGGCTCCTAAGGATCCTTTTACAACCTATCACAGTTAAACAAAAATAGCTAGTTAAAGGAACACTAAACAGAATCCATAAGATTAACCTCAATACAACACACAACCAACCACCTCAACAAGTCAGTGCCGACGGGCGAACCCCTACAATATATATATATTTTTGCTAATCTTTGTGGTTAAAAAGTGATGCTCTTGGAATTTGTATCTTATGAATTCTTTTACCCTTCCTACAAAGCAAACTTGTTTTAATATGGATATTACACTGTAAATAACTTTGTTTCTTATAAATAGTTTTTCACCTTTTCTTTCTTTCTTTGTTTCTTATAAATAGTTTTTCACCTTTTCTCTCTTTCTTTATTTCTCACTTCAAATTTTAATTTTCCATTGTTTATTTTTCTTTTTATTCATATATGCCAACAATATACTCGACATTAACATCACTAACGAGATAGCTTTTTGCAACCACCTTTATGCACAAAATGAACACATTCAATATTACCCCTCAAGCATAAAACATAGTTTTTGTAAAGAAATATCTATGATTATTTCCATTGGTTTTGGGGCCCTTTAAACTGAATTTTTAACTTTTGATTAATTCTGATTTCTTTTTGCATACTTTTAAAGGCTTTCAAATTATCTAGTCTTGATTGTGCATTGAAAAGCACACCTGTAACTCTAAACTCTCTTGTAAGTACTTAACATGTGTGAAATTTTGAACTAATATACAAAAGTCAACATGTGTTTTATCAAACTTTGTAGGATTAGAATTGTGATTTTTGAAAATTGATTGAAAACCCAGTCAATGTTTCATAAAATGTAGATTTTTAACTGAATCACTGCAACAATTGATTGGAATATTTTATACTTTTCCAACTGACATGTATTATTTTATTTAAACTTTTTATCTACTAAAAGTCGACACACACACCACTAAACATGCTCTTAACCAACCAACTATCATCCATCATTTCCACATGACCAAACCATCTCAACGTACTTTCATTTATTCTCTTATTTATCCCTTTCTTCATGCCACACAACAGCAACAAACTTCTCTGATTACGGTTATTCCTCATTTTATCAATATCAATTCTTCTCACAACCTAAATCACGCCCCTAAGTATTGTCCATACTAACAACATCTGTCTTTAGATCTAATACTTTATTTTTCCAGACTCCAATTAGTCCGTCACTACGAACTATATTACATTAACAAAGGACTGGTCAACTACCCTCATTGTAGACCTTTAGCGCACATCACCCTTACAGAATTTCCACCAACTATTTAATTTGCACCAGGTTGTCGCCCAGCAACCTTCTGCCATTTGTACATACTTTTCTTACTACATCTCAGCATCATTCCGTTCCTTTTTCGCCCAACATATATATCCTAAAATTTAAACTCAGACAACTTGTTTTCCAGCTGCCTTACCATCTAACATGAATCTAACTTCACCGAGGCACTGTCCTTACCTCACAACCATAACCGTACTCTTATCTACGTTAACTAAACTCCCTCCTTTTACACACACCCGCTACAAAATCTCATCTGCCACCTCTCAAAACTCTCATCAGATTCACCGCACAAAAACCACAACATCTCTTCCCGCATAATAATGGTTAGGGCCACCCTCCATTTCTTCTCATTCTCCATCCTCTAAAAGGCACCTCTCCCTGCCCCTGGCCTACTCTCCCCGTTCTAAATTTCCTTTCATAACCCCATCCATATAAAAGAATTGAATAAACCAAGGGAGAACATAACTCCATCCCCTGCCGTTCACTCCGCTATTAATAATTTAAACCAATCAATTTTTGGACACCGATTTATTCTTAACATATCGCTTCACTGTCGTCCATAACAGTACTTTTGATTCCATTCAGACGCCTACCATTTACACCATAATATTCATTAATCATATATGACTGCCATAGAGCTTCCCTATTAATTACTATCCATCATACGCCTGTTGCAAATCCATAAACCTAAATACAATAATAATAATAATAATAATAATAATAATAATAATAATAATAATAATAATAATAATAATAATAATAATAATAATAATAATAATAATAATAATAATAATAATAATAATAATAATAATAATAATAATAATAATAATAATAATAATAATATATTCTTAGACTTTACCGTAATTGACCGAACCTTACTTGCACATTTATAGCTCTGCCAGAGATGACAAGCTGACTTACGACTAATATTTGTTATGACACTTTTACAGTTTAATCCTTAGTGAAATTTTGACTTCATAAAATATTTTTTATACATATTTCTCTATTTATTATTGTTTCTTTTCCTAAACTTTTATTGTGAAAGTTTTTTTTTCTGCTGTCTTCTTTCTATTTCCTTGTTCGTGCGGTGCAGTACACTTGAAAATATTGAACCATTTGAATTTGGCCATTGTTATCATGTGTACAACTGCTATGCAATAATAAAGATATATGAAAAATCCTTTCCTGAATTATATGTTTTGGTTATTTCTGTCCCATTAAGGATATATGTATATCTTAAATCTACGTGCTTTCCCGTAGATCTTCAAAATCGAATAAATATCTATATTACAGAAAGAGAATATTTGTTTGTTGTTGTAAAAATTATTTTTTAATTTTTTTAATAATGGGACGGATGCCCTTCTGTTGATGGTCATCCCCCACTGTATGCCTCTCTACTTGTCGGACACGGTTTGAAATGGCGCAAGTATTTTGAAATATGTCCTTATAGATCCTGGAGGCTACTTTTAGTCAAAGGTCAAAGAGAAGGGTTTTTGTTTAACTAAATTTTTAGCTTCCCTTTTTCTTGGGATCGGCTGGACTTTTTTTTTGTTTGTTTGTTTAATATTATAATGACTTTAATTTTGTTTGTTTGTTTGTTTGTTTAATATTATATGACTTTATATTGACATTTCTTTTTATTCATTGATAAGATAAGCCCATAAGTGCTCCGTTTATTATTATTACTTTTTGGACAGGTAATTTTAATTCAAGAACAACTTTCAAAGAATAGAATGATATTAGAACACGATAAGAAGAGTGGTATTACTTGCCAGGTTACATCCTCCACCCATGAAAAAAAGTCCAGAACAAATCTTACTATGAAGAATGGAAAGTTTTATTTGAAACATAATACCTTAACAGAAGATGTACCCATTGTAGTACTGTTCAAGGCAATGGGAATCTCAAGTGATCAGGAAATAGTTCAGATGATTGGCAGTGAGCACAATATTATTACTGCATTAGCCGCATCCTTAGAAGAATCATCTAAACTTAACATATTCACGGAAGTTCAAGCCTTGAAATATATTGGAAGTAAAGTGCGTCCGAAATCATACTATGAGAAACGTCCTAAAAAGGCACCCATTGATGAAGCCCGGGATTTGTTGGCGACGACGATACTTTCTCATGTACCTGTCTACCAATTTAACTTCAAAATGAAAGCTTTATATTTGGCACTAATGGTAAAGCGTGTTATCGAAGCGAAAGGCAATACCAAAATAATTGATGATAGAGATTACTATGGTAATAAACGGTTAGAGCTCGCAGGTTCATTACTCTCACTTCTTTTTGAAGACTTATTCAAAAAATTTAATGGTGAGATTAAACGCAAAGCTGATATTGGATTAGGAAAGAAGCAAAAAGTAGGACAAGTTGATGCTGTTCAGCTCATGCAGTCAAGCCAAGATTCTATTTCTCAAGGATTAGAAAATGCAATACAAACCGGGAATTGGACCATTCGTAGGTTTAAAATGGAGAGACAAGGTGTTACTCAGCTATTGGTTCGCTTGTCTTACATCTCCGCCCTTGGAATGATGACAAGAATTAATTCACAATTCGAGAAAACCCGTAAGGTTAGTGGACCAAGATCTTTGCAGTCTTCACAATGGGGCATGGTTTGTCCCTCAGATACACCTGAGGGTGAATCTTGCGGTCTGGTTAAGAATTTAGCTCTCATGACTCACATAACGACAGAAGTAGATCCAGAACCAATTATCCGTCTCGCTTACAACTATTTCGTTGAGGATATTAACGTCCTCACAGGCGAAGAACTTTCTCTCTCGTATGTTCATCTAGTATTTCTTAATGGAAATATTTTAGGAGTTACAACATGTCCAGAAAAAGTAGTTAGAATATTTCGATATATGAGAAGAAACAATCTTATTAGTGGTTTTGTCTCCATATACTTGCATACAAAACATAAATGTGTCTATATTAGCTCTGATGGGGGTCGTCTTTGTCGTCCGTATGCAATTGTCGAAGATGGTAAGCCCCTTATAAGACAAGAACATATTAATAAATTACAGAGAGGTTTATTGTCTTTTGAAGATTTTTTACATCAAGGTCTTATCGAATATTTAGATGTCAATGAAGAAAATGATTCAAATATTGCTATGTATGAAAGAGATATTGTAAGCAATACCACGCATTTGGAAATAGAACCATTCACTATCTTAGGTGTGTGCGCTGGACTCATTCCTTACCCACATCATAATCAAAGTCCTCGAAATACTTATCAGTGCGCTATGGGCAAGCAGGCCATGGGAACAATAGGTTATAATCAAAGAAACAGAATAGACACACTTCTTTATAACTTGGTTTACCCTCATCGTCCTTTGGTTAAAACTAGAGCAATAGAATTGATAAACTTTGAGGAATTGCCAGCTGGGCATAATGCCATGGTAGCTGTAATGAGCTATTCTGGGTATGATATCGAAGATGCAATAATTTTAAATAAAGCATCTCTCGACCGTGGGTATGGACGTTGTATTGTTTATAGAAACGCCAAAACTTCTGTAAAAAGATACCCAAATCAAACATCTGACATTATTCAAGGCCCTTTAATGGAAAAAAAGGATGGCGTAATCACACCTACATTTAGGCATAGCGCGATAGATAATGACGGTATTGCTCGTGTAGGAGCACCTGTTCTACCAAGGCAAATTTTAATTAATAAACATATGCCGACTCAAACTCAGGCTAATTTTTCAACAGAGGAAAATCAGGAAAGAGCAAAAGTGGAGTTCAAAGAAACTCCGGTCAGTCACAAAGGCCCCGGAACTATGTATGTAGAAAAAGTTATGCTTAGTTCAGATCTTGAGGAATTTAATATAATTAAAATTCTCCTAAGGCAAACAAGAACACCCGAATTGGGAGACAAATTTTCATCTCGCCACGGACAGAAAGGTGTTACAGGACTAATAGTAAATCAGGAAGATCTTCCATATAGTGATATGGGTTTATTTCCTGACATGATTATGAACCCTCATGGATTTCCTTCCCGGATGACTGTAGGAAAATTGCTGGAACTCATTGGAAGTAAAGCTGCTGCTTTAGAGGGAAAATTCAATTATGGAACCGCTTTCGGAGGCACATCTGTTAAAGACATTATGGAAGACCTTGTTAAACACGGATTTAATTACCAGGTATTCGTTTGGATTCATGCTAAAATTTTGACTGATAATTTAATGAGTATCGACATTACATTAGCAATTTGTTTTACAACTGTGTGCTTAATAAATAATATTCTCAGTGATTAATTTTTGTCCATTATTTCAGGGAAAAGACATATTATACAGTGGTTTAACGGGAGAACCTCTCATTTCGTATATTTTCTTCGGACCTGTTTACTATCAAAAACTCAAACATATGGTTTTAGACAAAATGCACGCTCGTTCAAGAGGACCAATGGCTGTTCTTACAAGACAACCTACTGAGGGTAGAGCACGAGATGGTGGTCTTCGTTTAGGAGAAATGGAACGAGATTGTTTAATTGGTCATGGAGCAAGGTAATAAATCGTCGGTAATTAATATATATGATAAGATATATATATATATATTTAATATATAATAATAATATATATATATAATAATATAATATAATATATATATATATTATAATATTAATATTAATATTTAAATATTATTATAAATATAATTATAATATTTAGAGTAATAAAATATATATATATATAATATATTATAAATATATATATATATATATAAATATAATTCTTATCACTTCTTTCTTTCTTTATCTTCCTCTTTTCCCCTAAAGACTAGGGTGTAAAGAAAGTGGCGTAAGTACATCGCATCCAGGAAAAAGAAAAAGCCAAGTAGAAGAATATTGAACAAAGTTAGAAAGAAAGACCCAGCCCTACCTATATTAAATATGAGCCACAACTATTATCTGAATACTCAGTCACAAGACAGAAATCCACCTAGAGCTTCATGGGACCCGCGACGGGCCCTCACTACTATAGGTAAATCGTACAATGTAAGGGTTCATCCTTGGCCAGGTGGGCCACAACCATAGCCCCCCATCACAAAACACCCGCCATTTACTCCTATTATGCACCTTTATTCTCGCCCTTGCCAACCTCACATTTCTCTCATTCAGACATTCGTTCACCAACTCAATCACTTTTTCTTCGATCTCCAGCCGGTCGGTTCCCAACACAATCACCACTACAACACTATAAATCCCTTAACCAACTGACTATCATTCATCCTTTACACATGACCAAAACCATTTCAACGTACTTTTTTCTAATATTTCACTCATTTCCACCTTTTGAATATCATTTAACACCACACAACTCTATAAGACGTTCATTTCTCATTTTACATTTAATTCTTCACACCTAGCATGCCCCTAGATTGTCCATCAATTTGAACACATTTTGAACTTTAGAATCTATATTTCTATTCCAGTACCATCGTCCTCACTACTATTTACAACAACACTGTAAACATACACTCATGTAAGACCCTATAGCGCATAAGACTTAGTCCCTTTAACATTCAATCAACGATTTAATTGGAAACCAGAGAACACACTTCCTGCCATTAACAAACTTTCCTACTCACTCTTGAACAATCCGTATCCTTCACTCATCCACAACACATACCTATATATATTTAAAACTCAGAACACTTGTCCAGACTGCTCACTTCATCTAACATTACTTCAACACTGAGGACTGTCCTCATCACAACCATAACATCAATAACCTTACACACTTATCTAACGATTTACTTATTCAACCCCTCCTTTTACACACCACGCCAAATCTCTCTACCAATCCTCTCAAAATTCTTCGGATTCATATCACAAAACCAAATCCGCCAATATAATAGGTAGGAAAAGGCACCCTCCACCCATCTCCATTAAAGAAAACGGTGAAATGAGTGGTGTGGTGTGAAATGTGTGTGCTAATGTGTAAGAGAATGAGAGGGGGAGAGAAGGAGTTCAATTTATAGATGAGTGACTTGTAGGTAGCACAGTAGCTTATTGGTATTGACCTTGTTGTGTGAGTCCTAGAATTTCTAATATTATTATAATTATAGTTTGAAAAGGTCAAGAGTTTGTGTAAGTTGTGCGTATGGTATCCCATCCTGAAGGGAAATGAGTTGAAGAGAGTACGATTTTTGGGGAGAGGATAATTGAATGAATAGTTTTTAGTGAGGGTGAGTAAGGAAGCTTAAGATTTTTAGATAGTTTTGGGGGACCTAGAATGGTGGATAGAGTGATAAAAAAGGATGTATAAAGGTGGTTTTGGGTCCGAGAGGAATAAAAGAAGAAATGGTAGAAGGTGAGGAGGTCCGTTCGGTCCACGAAGCTCAAGGGTGGATTTTCCCTGACTAGCAACGAGTTCTCATAACTTAAGTAAACATTTTTAATAATGAATGAGTCAAAGAGATTTTTACTCTCCATCAGCGGGATTCCAACTGAAACTCCGCGTTGCTGAGTTAACAATTAATCTCGTTGAGCTCTATCCCACTTAAGGCCATCCACAGATAAACCAAAAAGACATGGGTGCTTTTCTTTTCGAACTTGTTGGTCTATATTCTTCTACTACCTTACTACTTTTCCTTATTCCCATGGTCATGTTCACGCACCCTTACCCCCAGTCTGGGGAAAAAAGGATTATATATATATATATATTTTATATATTATATATATATATATATATATATATATATATAATTATATATATATATATTATATATATATAATACTATATATATATTATAATATAGATATAATTAATTTCTCTGCAGCATGTTGCTAGCTTGAGCGACTTTGCAAATCCTCAGATTGCGTTTAACGTCGACGGTGCAATAAGTGTGGACTTAATTGATATATACCGGATGGTGTAATTACTGTCGATCTTACTTCAACAATTTCACAATTCAAAATACTTACGCTTGTAAACTTTTTGTTCCAAGAGTTGACAGTCGATGAATATTGTTCTCTAGGATAATTTACCGGCTTTCCTAATTATTGTTCTATCATAGCAATTTTTTTTTATATAAAAATTCAAAAATAACAGTCATAATTTATTTTTTTTATCAATAAATTTTTTTTTTTTTTTTGCGATTTATTTGTAAAGCCTAACTATTTTTGTACGAATGTCTTCCATTTACTAGTGTGCTCTTGTCAGTAGTATAATATGGCCTACGCGTCAAAAATTTGCTATTGTAATAAATAATAAAAAAATTGTAGGTTGTAAGTGTTAGTCGACAAGTCCTATACCTATTTCCTTCATTTTTATAAAGAAGTTTTTGAGGTCTTGAGGCGGTTGAATTATTAAAAAAAAAAAAAAAAAAAAATTAAATTGTGGAAGGAATAATATATATAATCGATGTCAAATATATATCCCAATTTCTCATAGTATATTTTCTACTAACCAGTTACGAAAAAAAATTTGATTAGTAAGCTATCACAAAAACTACTGCAAATTTTTTAAAACTTTCACGTGTAGGATAAAAGTAGTTTCATATCCCGAAGGGACGTTTGGAAAGTTCTTGTAAAAGTTTTTTTTTTTTCTAATGACCTTATTCAGTAGGTACCTAATTCTCGCCCTTACCAGTTTATCAATATTTCTATTCTGAATATTTTCTTGAAACAAACAATTTAAATGGAACCTTTTGAAAGTTAGTCAAAGGAGTTGAAAGTGAGCATATTAACAATGGTAATGTAAATCTAAAGGATTTTGTTTTATGATTTTTTTTTTTTTATTATATTTGGAAAAAAGACAAATTAAACAAATGGCTCTCAGCATTTCTCGGGGTATGTTTGTTGGTTTTCAAGCTCCGAAATGTGTATTACCAAACGTAGAATAAAAACTAGTAATTTTCGGGATATTACAGATTACCCGCGTTTACGAAACCTTGTGAAGTATTCCTTACATGTTTTTCAGTAAATTTTCATTTATTTGAACACTGAAATAGCCTTTTTTCAATACCTTTTACCAATATACCCATCCTACAGCGAGACACTTTCTATATAATTATCCGTGTAGGAAAGTCTAGACACATTTAGAGTAACATTCTAATCTGCTACTATAGTAAAACTTATCCTCTTGCATAATCTAAATCCGTAAATAATTTCCGCTAATTCGTTTAGCTAAGCTATACATAAACTTTGTTATCCAATAAATTGACAATATCAAATCTTCACACACTTAACTTCTAGAATATCTTGTATCCAAGTTTTTTCTCCAGGTTTAGTCGTTTTTGGGTTTGCTCTACTGTTGCTTTTTGGAGAATGTTACATTTTCTTAGTTTTTTCTTTTTGCAACTAAAGTTCAAATTAAGCTATTGTAAATCAATTTACAAAATCATTAAATAAAACATTCAAGTAATAAATTTGCTAATTAATATTGGAGGCCTTTTTTTAATGTTTCGGGAGTATATGAATAAATATAAATTAAAATAAACTTTAAATTTTATCAACAATTATAAAATTATATTAATATATATAATATATTATATAATATTTATATATATATATTATATATACTATATTATTTATATATATATAATATTTATATATATATATATTATATATATTAATTATATATATATATATATATATTATATATATATTTATATTTGG
>JABUQX010019777.1:32500-35000 GCA_015478945.1 Trachelipus rathkii
AAGAGCTAACAGACTCTCCTAACCTAGGCCATTTCTTCTTCCAACTTGGATTGCAGCTCCAAGAAAAGGTTGAGAAACATTGGTATATGCAGGCACATAGGCTTTATTTAATACTACTTTTAGAAGGACAAAACAAAATTAGTTACAGAGAAATAAAAACTTCAACAATTTGGTAATTTGAGTTATACTACAGGTACGCCTAAAAAAGAAAAATATTAAAATTAAAATCGAGATTAATAAACATTCACTTTGATTAATTAAAAATATTTTACAGTTAGAATATACAAAAATTATAAAGAAAATAAAATTATATTTTTTTAAAATTTAAATTATATAAATTATGGTAGCTATATCTTGGATTTAAATAGCAAAGTTAACTAAATTCTTATCTAAATCTAGTTCAAGAGAACTTTTTTTGAAGCTAAGGTTTATTCCACAAATTTTAAACCTATTTTTTTAAGGAAAAATTATAAGAGCTCAGGGTTAAGTGTAAAATCAAGAACAAATGAACACTATTCTAGAGTTTAACACTAAAAACTACTTACAAAGTCATTTTCTCACTCCATGATACAGAAGTTCTTCGGCTTAATTTTCCACTGAAGTATTTATCATTAAACTTATTTAGTAGATCATCCAAATGTACATCTTCAAACTTTCTAAATTTGTCAACCATTCCTAAGAAAATTAAATGAAATATAAAAATTTAATTAAATTTTGGTATTTGGTATTTCATTATTTCTGTTCTATTTAAAATATAGTCAAAATATATAGAAATGGATTACAGAAACCCTAATAAAGAGTGAAAAATCAAATATTAAAAAAGATTAAAATAAAAGTATATTTCTGCACTTCAATTCTGAACATAACTATCAATTGAGGCAGCTAGAAATGTTTTCTGAAGAAATGCAATATCTTAGAGGGCATATGATACAAATTAAAATATTTACATCTGTAGATAATTTCACTAATTTTTTTATAGTAGACCATGGAAGGGAAACAAGAGAGCATAATAAAGTGAAAAAGAATTCATGCAACCTTGATCTGAGAAAATACTCATTCAGTAAGAGGGTTGTAAATTTTTTGGAATTATTTGCAACTGATAGTTGATTGCGACTAACTTGCAACATGCAAGAAAGGATTGAATAGGTAGCTATATGTATGGTGTGAGTATCATGACTAAGCCTAATTGGCGGGTTTGTAGTTGGTTATTAAAGTTCATCTGCATGCGATAAAGATGACTATATTCTAGGCTACTACCAAAAGCAAAATCTATAAGAGCTAAGGTACATGCTAACCAAACTACATGCTTTAATAAGTGTCATAATTACCCGCAGTTTTACTTTAATAACTAACCAAAATCACACCAATTTGGCTTAGTCAAAATATACAGTACAATATTATGCACAAACCAATCATATCCAATCTTTTCTTAAATGTTGCAAGTGAGTCACACTCAACCCCCTGTGGCAAATTATTCCAAAATTTAACAACCTTATTACAGAAGGAATATTTTCTTACACCATGATTACATGCCTTCTAAATTTTTTTATCATGTTCCTTTTTCCCCCACCCATGGTGTACTATAAAAAATTTATTGATCTTAGTATTATCAATAAATGTAAATATTTTGTAGACTTGTATTTAGAGAACAGCGCTTCCCCAACCTGTGGTGCTCCGCGTACTCCTGTGGTATGCTGCCATTTACAGTTGGGGGTACATGAATGATTAATGTTGATAATAGCGGAAAGCACCACTGAAATTATTAAAAGGCAATTTGAAGACTTAAGATTAAAACACAAAAAAAACATTAAGAAATCACCAATAGGTTTTTAAATATTCAATAGAGACTTCCATTAAATATGATTAAAACTCGAGAAATATTACGAAATCTTCAATAGGTTTTAAAAATACTATTAAAATTGAAACTTCCATTAAATATGATCAAAACTCAAAAAACATTACGATATCACTAATAGGTTTTTAAATATTATATAGAAACTTCTTTTGAATATGATTAAAACTCAAGAAATATTACGAAATTATCGATAGATTTTTAAATATTCAATAGAGACTTCTTTTGAAAATGAAAGAAACATTTTAAATATTACGAAATTATCTTTATCTCTTTGGTTTAAAATTCTTTTGAATAACATGGGAATACTTGAGGCCCTTCTGTAAAATTAAGAACATTAAAAAGAATATTTTAAACACCTATTCAAAATTCCTCAATGTTTCAAGTATTCATTTTTTATCGTATTCAAAGTAAGTTTCAATTAAATATTTAAAAAGCATTAATGATTCGGTGATGTTTAAATGTTCAAATAATATTTAAAAGAAGTTTTTAGTGACTATTTTAATGACAATTATTTATGACTTTCTAATGTTTCAAATGTTTATTAAATCAAATTTAAAGAAGTTTCAATTGAATGTTTTAATTAAGGACTAATTAAAAATTTTGTAATGACAAAAATGATTCCATCGTTTCTGGAAGTTTCAAAAA
>JABUQX010019777.1:40000-42500 GCA_015478945.1 Trachelipus rathkii
ATTCCATTCAGAAGCTTACCACCAAAACCATATATCACTAAAACATGTCATAGAGCTTCCCTATTAATCCTATCATAGTCTGTTGCGAATCCATAAAACCTAAATACACATTTTTCTTCTTCTCTCTCATTTTCTCAATCATTTGTTTCAATGTAAAGATTTGATCCACACATCCTCTACCACTCCTAAAACGCACCTTGTTCCTCACCAATCAGTTGTTCAATCACTCGTCGTACTCTTTCGACCAAAATACCAGCATAGATCTTCCCTACAACACTCAATAAACTAACTCCTCTATAATTCCTACTGTTCCCCTTATCCATTTTACTCTTATATAAGGGTACTATTACTGCTCTCCTCCAATCCCTCGGAACTATACCCTCCATAAATGCTTTGTTACAAAGCTTCCAAATCCAATCTATCACCATCTCGCCTCCGTTCTTGATAATTTCACCAGTAATTTCATCTATGATTGCAGATTTAAAATTCTTCAACTTTCTCACTCTACCCATTACCTCCTCCTTACTTATGACCTCATCCCCAAATACCTATTTCTTCTTGCACCATCAAACACACACACATTCACTATCACCTCTTCATTACTGTCAATGTTATGCAGATTTTCGAAGTGTTCTTCCACACTACCCTCGCATTCATTTCATCAGTTAAGAAAGCACCATCCCTATTCATTATTCTAAGCAGATTTCCCTTATTCTTATTCTTAACCTTTCGCGTTTCCTTCCAGAAGAGCTTCCAATTCCCTTGTGAGTCCCCATTCATCATCCTTCCAAACTGCTCATTTACCTCTTGTTTCCTCCTACGTATGCACCTCCATCTTTCTTTTGAAACTTCATCATTGGCTTTTAGTACATTCATCCACACGCTTCTTTTTACTTTTAACCGCTTGCATCACCTCTTCATTCCACCACTCATTGTTAACATTCTTACTTCCTACTTTAGCACATCCACATACTTCCTTTGCACTGCTAACAACTGCTTCCTTCATTTGCTCCCAGATTTGCTCAGTTTCAACTTGTTCACATTCAGCTGATTTACTTGCAAGCGCTCTTAAATTCTTATCCTTATTACCTTGTTCACTTAACTTCTCACTTTTAATTCTACCCACTTCCTTCCTTCCTTATCACCTTCCTCTCCATCCAAGCCTCCAATAACTTAATTTTACATAAAACAACATAATGATCCGATAATTCCATTCCTAAACCCCTCACTGATTTAACATCCAACACATACTTCAACATCTTCATCAACACAAAATCAATCATACTTTTCTCGACCATCTCTACCTACACCAACTCTAGTATACTTATGAATACTCTTGTGTTTAAAGAAAGTATTACTTACATACATACCTCTCTCCTCACAGAAATCAATCACCTTCCTACCATTCTCATTTTCTCCCGACACCCCAAAGCTACCTGTTATACCATCTTTTTTGATCACCTATCCAACCATTTAGGTCACCCAACACAATCAATCTGAGCTCCTACTCACCCCATCCAAAACATCATTCAGATTATCCCAGAAAATCGAACTCTCTTCAACATTACCCTCAGATGGACCATATGTCACAACCACACATACCTTGACCTTTTCAAACAATTTTAACCATCAGAATTCTAATACTCAACACACACACAAAATCTACCATAGTTACTACCATACCACAAGTCACTCATCAGAATTGCAACTCCTTCTCTTCCCCTCTCATTCCTTTCCACACCAACACACACATTTCACATCACACCACTCATTTTCACCGTTTCCTTTCATCTTTGTTTCAGTCACAGCGAGCAAATCAAATTTGCCCTTTCTAAATACATCCATCACCTCTCTCCTCTTCTCCTCAACATTTATTCCTCTGACATTACATACATTTTCGCTATAAGATAGAAGGCTGTTTACGGCAATCACGACCTTAGACATACATATATATATATATATATATATATATATATATATATATATATATATCTATCAGGCAGAGAGATATATATTTGCTTAATAATATATATATATATATAACATATATATATGTTTATATATATATATATATATATATCATATATTATATATATTTCTATATATATTTTATAATATACTCATATATGTATATATATATATATATAACATATATATGTATATATATATATATATATATATATATATAACAATAGCATATAATATATATATATAACATATGTAATATTGTATAGGTAAAACTTGCAACGAAGGACTTTACTGTGTGCTACAATTGATATAAATTTATTGTATATGAAACGAAAGTTTAAATAAAAATAAACATTTTAAGGTGCGAAAATTGAAATTAAAATGGAAATTAAAATTTATTTTGTCAATTTTGGAACGGACTACTTTGTCATTATAAAATGAATTATTATTCTGTCTTAGATAATATTACTACTCAAATAAATACTCGATTCTCCAATATGTCAGCTTTAAAATTTCTCGAACTTGCAGATTC